>CAMOHE010051252.1:0-74819 GCA_946598075.1 Artocarpus hirsutus
CGATACTTTCTTTTTTATCCTTACTTTACCTTCTTATTATCTTTTGTGAGCATGACAAATGCAGTCACATCATATGTAAATACACTTGCAATTCATAACTTGTACCGTGAAATCTATTGCATAACGAATGCAACGTATTACATATCAGATGCATCATGTAATGTAATCACCTTTTGCAAATCATAACATATACTCTAACACTCATTGCATAACATATGCAACATATAATGCAATCACATTTTGCAAATCACAACTTTTATTTCGAAACTTAACTTAATGCATGACAAATGCATCATTAAGCTTATAACTTGAACTATGAAACATTATGCATTGTTAAAATGCAAAACATGCTTTAAATACTTTAAAAAGCATAACTTGGACTTTTAAAACATTGTGCATACCAATACGCAAATAGACTTTAAACATAGTACTTGCAATTCATTGCAAATCTTACATTGAACCTTTAAAACTTTTGCATAATATATGCAAACATACTTTAGAACAACTTGCATAATACTTGCAAGCTCATTTATAAACGTATAACAAAAGATTTAAAAATCATTTACTTCATGCTGTAGGTGAGGTCTGAAACTTACCCGTACTATGCTATATCATACTCTATTCCTTTCTTGTCTCGTTCCTTTCTCATTCCGTTCTCGTTCCTTTTTCTTTCGTTGGTCGGCTCCTGTGCCCTGATCATACGACAGCCGACTCATTAATAATCTTTCTATTTATCAATCCACTCGATTGATAATAAAACGTAAACGTTAAACATTCATCCCCTTTATATAACTTCTCATCTCACTGGCGGTTATGTTACTCAACGTATTACGGAATATTTTTAGTCTAATAACGTTATGTTAAATCGGAGTGTTCAGCTCCGTTCTAGCCATTTTTGTAAAAATGATGATTTTGCCCTTGACGGGTTTTTTGTCTATTTCATGACTTAATAAAACTCATAACTTAACTTAACATCCCATTACGTACATAATACGAAAAAATTATCACTAATAAACATTTTTCGACTTCGGGCGTTTTGGGTCAGTTTTGATCTTTTTCATAAAATGACCATTTTGCCCTTCGTGTCATTTTCCTTCATTCTTTCCTTGATTAAACTTTAAATCCTTAAAAATGAGCATCTATCACAATGCATTTCAATACAGTACATATTGTAGGCAAGATTCCCACTTACTTGGACTCCAAGCTACGCGGGTCCGGTTGTACCTCGTTGTTTTCACAGTATATGAAGCATCCTCTGCAGTGCTCCTCGAGCTACCATACATGGCTAGGAATGCTTTCTGGAGATCTTACATTCTTTAACATGTCATTCTGGACTCCGATACTGTTGTTTGAATCGCCTCGATCTGTGTGCAGTCGGTACCAAACGATTTTTATCGGAGTGGAATTAGCTTGAAGGGAGATCACTGTTGCGTTCAGAGTGTCAAAACGAGTCGGGAGGAGGCCTCAGATCGTCGATCGGAGGTCCGGATCGCAAAATCTCAATTTCACCTTTGACCGACGGTTGGCCGTCGTTGACCGGCGGTTGACCGGCGTCAACTGCTCTCGTTGGTGGTTGGGCTTGAGCCTACCCCCCTAAATCAACCCTCCTGAGTCCATTGGTGGGGTCAATTTCATGAAATTCAGCCTCCATCTACAAGAATCGGGCACGGGTTCCTCGGCCCAAAACCAGTGATGTCAATCTCGGTTTTTCAGGGAGAGAAATTGAGCTAGGGGAATCATTCCCTGTGGCTCTCTAAGCAATTCTCCCGTGGTGGGGTTGCTCAACACCGCGTGGGACGGCGGCCCCGAGGCTCCCACGGCGGTGCTAGGTGGCGGTGGCCGTTCGGGCTCATCCGATGGTCATTGCCTGCAATTGAGGTGTCCAACACCTTGCCCTCACTCCTCTGAGTAAGATTGTGCCCTCAATTGGGCTTCACGGCGGCGGAATGGCGGAGTTCAGACTCCTCATGGCGACGTGACTTCGGCCCTTGTCGATCTCTGGCTGCCGGTGTTTGGGTCATAAAATTGAATGGGGGCTTCCACTCTTCGGCTCACTCTGAGTCTTTTGGTGGGGGCGGTGCACCTCACAACTGCCGGGAATAGCGGTTCCCACGGTGGTGCCACGGCAGCGACGGAGCTACTCCGTCGGGGCTGATCCAGCTGAAATTGAGCTAAAAAAAGATACCTTCTTGCTCCTCTCTTCACCTTGAGTCCATAGACACTAAAATCACCTCGATTGGTGGTCGGACGATGAAGAAATCATCTCAAAAAAATTGGGTCTCACTGCCACTTTGGGCGGCGCGTGAGCCTTCCTTTGGTGGCCTTTTGAGCTGCTCGGCATACCGTTGAGCTCAGCTCGTCGAGATCTTTCCAACGGTGTGGGAGGTGTCGAAAACGGAGCTCAAAATCTCAACTTCACTTTCGTGAGGAGAGAGAAAGTAGAGAGAGAAAGAAGAGAGAGAAAGTGCAGATAATTTCCCCGAATTTCACTTTTTTTTTCTTTTTTTTTCTATTTTTGCTTTTATATTAAAAAGTGTGGAAAACACTTTTTACACAGTCCAATTCTGTACTGTGTGACTTTACAACAGTCTAATTCTTACACTGTATTATTTTTACAGTGCAATTTTCATACTACATAATTTCATCAGTGTATTTTTCTTACACTGTATTATTCTAATACCGTATAATTTTCATGTTATTATACAGTATTTTTTCTTAAATCATGTTTTTCGCCTCAATATGATCCTCAATTTAATACATTTTCAGTGCATTAAAATTTCGGGTTGTTACACCCTTAGAGCTATTTAGTTTGGGTTATAGTATTCATGTAAGTATAGATCTTTGAGCTCTTTTGCTCGCGTTGAGGTATGGTAATTGTGGTGGATAACAAGGGTCCTGCAATAGGGTAAGTACAAGAGATAGAGATTTACTTTATGTTAAATGTACTTGTTATTTATTTTTTGACATTTACTTTTCTATTTGGTTTTCCATGTTGGTTAAGTGTCCCCATCTGATCTGACCTATTCACTTGGAGATAAAGGGGGGAAGAGATTGACTACTAATGGCCCATGGTATTTTGTGAGATACACCTATTTTATATGCCATGATACTATACAAACTGATATTTATATACTATGATACAAAATGATTTAGAGATCTCTAGAAGCATGGTCAGGTATGAGAGCTTTAAAAGACCTTCAGGTTTGTCTCTTGCATGCCTTAGCATGCATTGCATAATCGATGATTGGTGCACTTGGATTTTTTGTGAAATGTTTTGGAATCATTTTATTGTCGTCTTCCTACTTTCCCCTATCGAGCATTTGGCTCACATGATTTTATTGTTTTTCCCCCTTCCAAGACTTGGAGATCATGTTTGTTGTAAGTAGCACCCAATTGTTGTTTTCAGATGCACAAAACTCGAGATAGTTGAATGTATGGCTTCTTTGTATGTATTTTTAATTTTGAGCTAGAATTAAAACTTTTGGTTGCTACAGTGTAAAGTTTTCATATACTACAATATCAAGAAAAAGTATGTTAAAGTGTAAAACTCTTACATGCTACAATGTTTTTAATCAAAATTAGTTATAACTATTGGTTTTAACTAATGCTCTTAAACACCTAATTAGTGTTATATTGTACTTCATGTATAAGAACTGTATTGATAGGACAGTACCCCAAGTTTTTACACTTACTAAAAAACTCTATAATTTTGTATTGTGCTTACTATTTTCGATTTAAAGACTCCAAAGTGTGTAATTTTAATTACTTTTGAGCAATAACGTATTTTTGAGTTTAGTTTTGCTTTAATCCATTTTATTTATCTTTCTAACCGCATTTATCTACTACCCCATTTCGGGGTGTTACATGTTCCCCTATATAACCCAATTATTTTCTCGAATAAATTAATAGAATTTTCTTGGTTTTTTCTTGGCCTGCTTCAACATAAAAAAATAAAAAAAATAAAAAGAAAATTGCCGTGTAAGTTGTGTTGTGCAACATTTCGTAGCGTCTGCCACACCATGACATGCATTTCTGTATAACAATGATATACGTGTCCATCTACTTTATGTGATACAATAAATATCAGTGCATATTAAACATTTATTTTAAATATTAAGATAATATGACATGTCATATGTTAAAATAAATAATTATATTAGCATTAAAATGCGTACTTTAAATATTGAAATAAATATAAATAAACTATACTTTCAAAATTTATTTCGGTTATCTAAATATTGGCTTGTGATTGGCTAAAATTAGACTATTAGAATAGATACTTGAATGTGGCTTGGCTATGCCATGCTCACTTCTTAGGGAGCGTGCAATTCCTCAGTCGTAATAGATTGGGAAACTTCTTAATCACAGTTAAACATTGACACTATAAACAGGTCTTTAGTAGTCCATAATAGGACATATAAGATCTTTTCTCTGTATGGAATTGATAAGCACTCTTCTTTAGTGCCGAGAGATTCAGAGCAACGAGAGACTGAGAGGAGAATTAGGGTCCGTTTGGTAAATAGATTTAAATTGTGTTGATTTGGATTATTTTAATTTGAGCTATGTAATTTGAATTGTGTAATTTAAATTGCTATTAGAATTGACATTTGGATGCGTATTTAAAATATTAATTTGAATATGAGATAAAATTAAAATTTATATTTGAATAGATAGTAGAAAAAGTTTTTGATTAATTAACAAATCTAACAAAATCTTAATATTGATGGTATCAAAAAATATGCAATATGCATATTGATTTATTTATCTCTTTATTAGGAATGTAATGAAACAAGAATCATCTCAATCGGATATCAAATGAAAAAGTTATGAGAATATAGAATTTTACTGTAGCAAACTAATTCGAGTCTAAAAAGCTTAGAGGAGAATAGAACCCTAAAAGCTTGAATTTAAAGGATTCATTTGATGTAAATTTGAGAGGAGCAAATATCTATTTGCAGGATTTTTTTGACCCAGAGTCAAAAGAGTTAGCTCAATACTTTAAACAAACGACCCTAATTGTGCTAGAAGGTTTTCAAGTGATCAAAGGAAATTCAACAAGCACCTAGACACTAGTTGATTAAAGGAAAGGAAACATAGCAAGGAAAATCAAGTGGTTAGAAGCAAACAATCATTCAAACTTTTTTTTTTAATCAAGTGGTTAGAAGCAAACAATCATTCAAATTTTTTTTTTTTT
Source organism: Artocarpus hirsutus (assembly GCA_946598075.1). Taxonomy (NCBI): domain Eukaryota; kingdom Viridiplantae; phylum Streptophyta; class Magnoliopsida; order Rosales; family Moraceae; genus Artocarpus; species Artocarpus hirsutus. The sequence goes on from CAMOHE010051252.1 coordinate 5,195, forward strand.
TTTAACCAAGAAGGCTAGAACAACAGAATAAATACCTATGAGTAAAGTTCATTTTGTAAAAAAATTCAAAATACCATTTTGTGGCATGTTGTTGTTTCTATAACCAAACAAAAAATTCTCTAGAGTAAAATCTTACAATTAATTTAGATTTTAATTATATCATATTTCAATTCCTTCCATGTTCTGTAGCCAGTGTCGTGGGAAAGAGTTGGTTGTGTTAAATTCCTTTTCCTTGGACAGACACTTTCTTCGACCACATAATTTATTTTCAATGATGCAACCGATTGGTTAGGTGTGTGACTAGGGTTTAAGCCGTATGGGAGTTTATCTATTAAATATAAAAAAGACAAGCATATCTACTACGAGTACTATTCTCATTTTCAAGGAAGAAAAGCAAACTGTCTGTTGCAGATAAATATTGTATTACTTTTTTTTTATACAAGATAATGTTGTATTATTTAGACATACTATGTGCTAATGTCCCATCCGATAAACTTCAATGTTTTTTTTTTTATTCGTCTTTTAGTTATAAAAAATGATGTTCCAGCTCCTAAATTTATAAAGAGTATTTGACAATATTAATTAAAATCTATAAATTTAAATTTATGAGTTTAAACACGCATGTTTTTGTTTGACAAAGTAAAACATGAGACCAACTTGCCCTATTAAGATTACACAACATCATCTATGGATACAAATCTAATCTTGACGGAAAACGAATCAGATCTAAATTTGACAAAAAGTTTATTATAAGATCACATGTGGAAAAAGAAACGAACAAGTCAAAGACCTAGATCTCATAAGATTACATGGTTGTGTGTGTATTCAAGTAGGCTTACTGTTGCATCATAAGAATATAACTACGAAGACGAAAAACCAAAAAAAAAAAGGGAAAAAATAATGGAAGTCAGCAGGACTGTTCCACAATGAGCTTTCTTTCATTGTTTTTCAAGTACAGAGAAAACCAAAGCAAGCAACCTAAAACTGAATGAAAGAATGAATGAATGGACGTTTATTAGCTGAGAAATAGTTGGGGGAAGGCACGTGCAAAACGGCAACCTGTTAAATCTGGCCAGAATAAAAACAGGCCTTTTCTCTCTGATTGATTAAATCTCAACCAGTGGACAAAAAAGAAACGAAAAGACTACTGGATTTGACATCTTTGACAAGATGTAACATTGCTCTAGCTGCCTAGCTAACCCAAACCAGCTCAGTGCCAAGACATACATGGAAAAAAAATCTGATAAAGAACGTCTTTTCGTTTGCACAGTACTTTTGCTACTATTCTACTCCTCCTTCAAACCCATGTTCCGTGTACTCTTTTCTTGTTGGACTGCCCTGCATTTGCAGCTGTTTTTTAGGGTGCTTTTTTATTTTTATTTTTTGAAAGTGTACTTAAAAATATCAGCTTTTACCAAAATTTTTAATTATTGAAGTATATTAAAATTCTTTATAATATTTCTTTTATCAAAGTTGATTTAAAATATATTTTTTAAACTTCTTATTATTTATATGTATAATATCTTGAGTAATTTGCTTCTAAATTTAGAAAGCTAGAAAAGAAAAAATATATTTGTTTATTCCTCTTAAATTGAAAGCCACATTTTGATTGGAATCTATTGAGTTTCAAACAATAAGTAATGTGAAGTTCTTCGTGGCTATTGTAAAAAGTAAAAAATTGTTACAGTATAAAACTTTAACATGCCATAGTTTTTAAACCAATGTTTTCAAGTTTAATCGTTCTCCAAGCATCTTAAAAATCTTAAGAGCATACTTTCTCCTTTTGTTACTTCCCATCTCATTACTTGACCTATTTGCCTATTTCTCTATTCAACTTTTTCCATTTACTTATGAAACACGTTCTTAACAATTGAGCATGTAAATTTTTTTTAATAATTAAGTTATTATTATAACTTGTAAAAGAAAAAAAATGAACAAAATATCCAATATTTAAGACAACAAGCTTATAAGATTTTCGGAACGTTGCTGTCAAAATTTCCAAAGAAAACTCAAATGTAAAGAAATTGGGAGTTTGGTTTCCCCCAAATTCAATTGTCCAAATTTTAAAACATTAGCCTGAATAACAAAGGCAAAAAAGTATTGGGAACTCCAAATGCAACCCCATACATATACATCTATATATGTATTTATATTTATATTTTTTATTTATGTAGGATGAGTCTTAAGTTTGGCACCTCTCAAAGTGTCGCTCATCAGCACATATATATTGTCCGTTGGATAGAAAACAGACGGCTAGGATCGAATAAAAGGTGGACAAATATTTTCAAGGCGTTTACGCACACGTTGTTTAGTTTTGAATAAAAATGTTAACAGGCTAAGTATTGGAGAAGCCAAACGACTTTTCTTGTTCTTCAATCTCTTCTTTAAATGTTATTTTCATTCTCAAATTCTAATATTAAAGAAAAAAAAAAGAAGAAGACCTCACACTCTCAACACTAAATCTTCGCTCTGTAGAGTAGGGATTTCAATTGAGTTATACACAAATGAGAAAAACAACCCATAAGCAAAGAGTTATTCACTTAGAGAAATATGCTGTATGATTACCTTTAGCATTGGAGATCTTTGGTTCCGGGATATTAACTGGCTATCGTGGAGCTGCAGAGGGGAAGACACTATCCAAGGAAGAGATTGTCATCGTTTGGTATTAATTTCGATGGCCTAATACAAACTTTCAATGAAAAAAATGTATTAGGTGCCGGTGAAACATAGTTCTAAGTTGCCAGATTTTATTAAGATTTAGGTTATCGTATTTTCGTTAATATGATACGACATTAAATATGTCTTACAATCTACAATAATACAGCACAATAAAAGAATTTTTTTAGAGATTTAAGCATAAGCTAACAGTAATTTCACATGATATCATTGCATATTAAGTACAGAGTTCGAATTTTTCACTCTCAAATTTAAAGGAAAAAAAAAGTATATATTATATTTCTAAATATCGATTACAAGAAAATATTGATTACACGACCTTTATTTCACGACCGTTTCTTAAAAACCGTCGTGGATATAAACCGTTGTGGAATTCATATTTTGTACTAGTGATCATAAAATAACCTTTTTTTTTTTTAAAATGACTTTATTATTGGCCGAAGAACTAGTAATTATTTTATCTTGATTTAAATAGGCCATTATCGCTGGCTTGAAGAAATCACTGCGTGGTCCCATAACGGATCAAATGTGGTTTTTAGTGGGACTAAACATCGATTCTGTGGCAGCGGCAAATAGTCAGCCACGCACACAAGAATTAGGTCACCAAGCTTTTTCAAGGGTTTAACCAATTAACGAGTACACTTACGACCTAGCTAGCTAGTGATCATGATCAGAACAACATTATTTGCGGTCCAGCCTTGTCACTCTCACTAGTACTGTTTCCTCTCATTAGAAATTCACTTCATTACCCGCATCCGTTAAAGAAGAGAAGAAAAGATAGGAAATTAGGAAAAGGATTACCTAACAAGATCAGACACAATTAGAAATATAACATTTCTTTTAGCAACTGAAACAGTACTTACTACTGTACTATTAGACATATGGGAATGAAATCCGTACTCTATTCTCGTGCGTGAAATTTGGGAATTCTTAGCAATTAGTTGGCAATTATCAAGCATATAATTGAATAAACATATATTTGCCACGTAATTAATAAAATTAATAAAAAAATGCAATGACATGGTTTTTACTGCTATGCGTCTGTACGCCTTGTAGCTATACGCCAAGTGCGGAGTTGTAGCGGTAGAAAAAAGTATTCATTTATCAATGCTTTATTGTAATCAAAATTATACGAGGCGTACATAAAATTGCAAAAAAAAAAAAAAAAACATATTTGATAATGGATAATCATACAGTATGTTAAAATTTCATCATGTAGGTGATATAAAAAAATACATCATTGATAAAATTCTGTTTTAAACTATTTGATCGGATTTTGTCAATGTTTATAACTTATATATATATATATTTTATTTCAAAGGGAAATTAAGAAAGTTTAATATTGTAAAGAGTGTTTGAAAATCAAGTTGAAACTAACATTATAGCATGTGAGAGTTTTATTTTGTAACATAATAATTTTTTACTTTTTATTATGATACATGAGAGCTTTACATTATAGCAATTGAAATATTAGTTGTTTCAACTAGATTGTTAAATAAAGCAGTATGTAGTTTACTTTTGCTAAATTGAACTATATATCAACAACTCATAGGTAAATTATCCTAGAAAGTAGAACCAAACAAAAAGTCACACGTAAATAGCACAAATTTTTTAGAATTATCAATAAAACAATGAGATTTAATTTAAAAAATATATTATATTTTAAATTAAGTTTTATAATTTTATGAGTAATAAGATTATAAGTTATAATCATTGATGATGAAAAGGACTTTATCTTAAAAAAAAAATGTCTGCTTTTTTTTTTTTTTCATGACAACCGGTTCTATTTTGTTGGCATTTTTAATTGATAAAGTTGATGATATGATATGATACGAGACACGAGGATCATGAAGTGATATTCAAACTCTCATCACTCTCCCGACGTGGGTTTTCTTTGCATGGGTCCCCCTTTGTCTCCTCCTTGGTTCCCCACTCTTCTTTCTCTCTCCTTCCCTTCCTTCGTTCTTGCTTCTATTTATTCTTCCATTACACTCTCCCCTCTTCCACATCCATCTCTCTCTCAATATTTTAATAGCACTACAATTTCTTTCCGTAAAAACCCTTTGCATGACAAACAAACCTTAAAACTTTCCCAGCTTCTCCAACCAAATACCTAATTAATTTCCCCACACACCAGATAAGATCAATCAATATGTCCGCAGCCGTCGCCGCCGCAGCAGCCGCCGCCTCCGCCGCCAGCTCCGACGCCATCTTGAACTCCCGCCACCACCACCACCAATCCCTTCTCTCCATCACGGCGCCGTCACCGGCTTCGGCTCCGCCGCCATCGCTGAGCCGTTACGAGTCGCAGAAGCGGCGCGACTGGAACACTTTCGGGCAGTATCTCAAGAACCACCGCCCCCCGCTGACCTTGTCCAGGTGCAGCGGGGCCCACGTGCTGGAGTTCCTCCGGTACCTCGACCAGTTCGGAAAGACCAAGGTTCACGCCGACACGTGTCCCTTCTACGGGCAGCCACAGCCGCCTGCGCCCTGCCCCTGCCCGCTCCGCCAGGCCTGGGGCAGCCTCGACGCCCTCATCGGCCGCCTTCGGGCAGCCTTCGAGGAGAACGGCGGGCAGCCAGAGACCAACCCGTTCGGCGCACGCGCTGTCAGGCTGTACCTTCGGGAGGTGAGGGACTCCCAGGCCAAGGCTAGAGGAATTGCTTATGAGAAGAAGAAGAGGAAGAAACCACCCACCACTACCACATCCCAACTATACACTACGGCTTCTACTACTAATAATAATGTTAATTGTGATCATGACTGCAATTATGATCGTTATGGGCAGGGTATGAGTAGTTCAAGTGGTAGAGGCTCAATCAGCTCAATGATACCACTCTCAGTGTTAAACTAGACAAGAAGATGATCAAGACTTGATATATATATATATGTGTGTGTGTGTGTGTGTGTGTGTGTGTGTGTGTGGAAGTAAGCTAGCTAGGTCTAGATATAAAATAATATTTGTGTTGTTTGTATGTTGGTGGGCTAATCAGTGATCAGTCTATATAATATGGTAGCTAGAAGTTTATTGTTTTGATATTAGTGAAATTTAGGCATTTTGCCGTTTGTGTTAAAAAATCAATTGACGATGATTTTCACCTAGCTAGCTGCCTTAATATTGATTTTCGGAGTTGATCAGATTTATGTATTGTGATGGACTTAAGAGACTTTTTGGCCTAATTAGGCATGTAATGTGGGACTTTCAAGAATTTGGAATAGGGCATCAATAGGACTCTTCCGTTTACTTAAACCTAATTTGTTTTGATGGGTTTCTGAACTACGTCTAGTTGATTAATTAATATTTCCACGCTTCCGAAACTTTTTTTCCGTTTTGATTGGAACAATATTGTTGTTCCATCGAGCCTTATCACTTTCCTCATTTGGATTCCTAGAGTTTTGGAAAAAGAGAAGAAAATATGGCTTCATCAGGGATTATGTTACTAGTAAATTTGGCTTTTAAGAAATGTACTTTTCGTCTAGCTAATACTGTATTTTTCACGGTTTGGATCTTAACCAAGAGTACTTAGTCAAATTATTCTTGAAGGAACTGACCAATTAAATATACTGAACTACTATTCTAAAAAAAAAAAACCATACAGAACTAATTTAAACCACCTATTTCGAAAATTGTAGGCGACGCAACTTAAGCTAGATTTAACCCAAAAATTGACATTTGGATGAAATGTAATTCTACTGAGTGCTTCATCGCGTTCAGGACATATGTAGAAGTGCAATTATAGGTCTAATGTTCGTTTGAGAAGTAATATATTATTAAGTTTGTTTGAGAATTTCAAAAAGCATTCAAAAATTTTTGTTAGTTATCTATAATGTCCACTAAAGAATTCTTATTTTGCAATTGGAATTGTTGAGATAAACGAATAGTTCAGAATAGGAAGGTTGGTAGACAATGGCGCTTATATTGTCACATGGGCAACTAATCCATTATTTGTTGCATGTATTCTCGATTAATTTTTGGAACAATATTGTTGTCCCATCTGTTTACCCATCCTTGTATGACTGATTATTATCAATTTCCTCATTTGGATGCGTATATGTTTGGAATAAAGAAGAATATTTGCCCTCACTAGGAAAATTACGTTACAAGTTTTTAGGCTTTCACAAATGTAGTGTTCGTTTAGCAAACTTAGTTTGAACTATGATTAATATAATGTTTTTTCTCATAAAATTTAAAAGGTAAAGACAATAACAGATGATATTAAATTTACAAAGTTTAAACCAACAAGCAAACAAATTTTATCTACCCATTCAATTATCTTTGCTTTCTTATATTCTCTTACAGTGTTTTGTTGATCATACTGGCCTAAAGCTCTTATGTCATTGGCATGTTGTGAAATCACTTGTTATTCCGAAATAAGCTTGAATTTCATGAACTCTTTCTACTTGTTGCTATTAATTGAAAGGTAGTTTATAATCAATTTTCTAGGAAATTTGTAAAAGTCAGGGCTACCTTTGCAAGGATCAACAAAAGTTGAGTAAAACCTGGTTTTATTTGAAAAAGAGTTCAAAATTTTGGGACATTTTGAAATTTTTAATAACCTTAGGTATCTAGAAGGTTCTTTTTCCAAAAAAAAAATACTGATTTAAAGAAATCAGTTGCCTTTTTCCCCCTTTTTTTTTTCCCTTCTTTCTTCTCCTCATGGAAGAGGAGAGCATCCCTGCCCTCTCTCGCCGACCAATCTTCGGCCGCCGCTCACTTACACATGCAAGCCAATAAGAAGCGTCGCCACTTGAAACTTCTAGTGTTGAAATGTCCCCACCAGATGTGCCGTCTTTTGCCTAGAATCGAAGAGGAAAGCCACAGCCTTCCTTGGCTTTTGCAGCAATAAGCATCGTCTAGTTCCTTTTTTGTCAGCTAGTTGCACCGTCAAATTCCTCTCGTTAAGAGAAACAAGACTCACCCCACCTCAAGCCCGATTGTTGCCAAAAAATTTTGGGCCATTGCTGCCCCCTGTTGGTTTTGTGTCATTTTCTGGCGAGCCGAGTTTCATGTTGGAAAACAAACTTTAGAATGGTGATCCTTGTGTCGAGGGCTTCGTTTTGGTATCAATCTCTGCCATCGCTTTGTCGGTCAAACCATGAATACCGGTCAACTCTCAGTCAACGACAGTCAATGGTTGACCCTTACCACCTAAGTGTTCGCGACATCAAAATTGTGAGTCAAAGCTTCGAACACTGACTTGGTGAGTCAAAGATTCAACCAACAGCTTTGTTTTGGTGAATAGAGTCTTTTCCACCATCGGATGCTAAAGACTAAATTGGAAGGAACTCTATTACTCATCCTTCGTGATATTTTTATTTAATTAGCCAATAAATTTGGAATTTGGAATTTGGAATTAAATTATATGGATTTCATTGTATTATTGTTGTTGTTGTTGTTGGTATTGTTATTGATGCATTGTTCTTGTTGTTGTTATTATTATCATCATCATCATCTAAAATTTGTTATTGAGTTGGTTTTATATACCTTTTGATTTAGAGTTAGTTTTTATACACATATTAATTACTTACATGTTTATTGTTGATTTGGATTAGGATCAATTGTATTATGTTTGAGCTTGGCCTTATAGAATTGATGGTAATAAAATGTTTATTTGACTTAATATAATTGTTCTAGATGGTGCATCTTGTAGTTATGGCGTATGAAAATATATTTGTAGCTTGTTTTCTTGTAGGTTCAAATTTTTAAATTTAAGAAAAATAAGCTATTAAGTTGTCGATATTTTGTCAAATCTAACTAACATGGTTAGAATGATTTAGGAGGGTTTTTAGTAGTCAGATGGGTTATAACCAAATCAATATATGTTGAGACCTTACGCGTCGTTGTCGAATAACTTTTAAGGGCATCCAAATTATTCCTCAAAGTTATATCCTATAAGATGCTCATTTGTTGGGCACAACGGACATCACATATTTTTGGTACCATCATTGCTATATGGCCTATCTTATGAGGTGATCTTTTAGGGCACAACAGACACAAAGTGCTAATTTAGGGTACAATAAAACTTACTATAACCTTTATTTTCTTTACTAATAACTTAGGATGTGAGTGAAAGAATTTGAGTGATGATTACAAATTCTAAGTTTTTAAATAGTTTGGTAAACTGTGAACCTAATGAATTTTTATATTGATATGAGAATTTGTTAATTCACTTTATAAGGATTTTATATATAATATAATAATAGTAAGAAAAATCGAGAGGCGAGTCAATGATTTCCTACTAGGTACTGTATGCTCACCCCTATTTTCTTTTTCAAGTTAGTCGATTAATACTTGATGTCTTGGATTATCGTCGATGCTCCTCACTATTCATCTGGTATACTTTCTCTATAGTTTTATTAGTACATGGAAGATACATAAAATGAACACTCCTAGTGGATAATTGATTATTTGTAAACTTTGTTTTATTTGTTATTTGATTCTTCTATTTTGAATAAAGCTATTTAGCTGTATTTTCACTTATTCTATAAGCATTCATTTAAATTTTGTGTATTTTTATTTTAAATTTTCTATTTATGTGTTATCTTTTTATTTAATATTAAAAACTTTGGAGCAAACTTGATTTATTTTTAGAATTTTATAGGCCCAACTACAGTTTTCAATTTTTTTTTAACTTTCTAGATCTTTAAAAATATTTCTTTCAATTTAGTCACTACACCCGATTTTGGGTCATGACAAAAAGGGTATCAGAGTGATGGTTTTGAGTTTCTTGGAATTTGCCATGTTGGGTTTTGGTTGGTTTGATTCAATTACTAGGAAGTAATCATTTAGAATGTAAACTCCATGTACTAGACAGTTACGCTAATTAGTTTGACATCCCCCTTTTTGTTGTCGACTTTATCTACCTTATTTTATTTTGTCCATGTTTTTCTTGTATGTCAACTATCAAAAATTGAGACTATTTGATTTGTTAACTTTTCTTCAAATGCTATAATCCTTGCTTCACTTGAGTCTCATTACTATCGACATGTAAAGTCTCATTAATTTTAATAGTTCTATTTTAGCCTCGCTTTTGGGTTCGTTTGGTATAGCCCTAAAGTTTTCTTTGAAATCAAATGGGGTTTTTTTATTTCGTCATTTCTCTTAAATTAGAAATTTTCTCTTCTTGCTTAACTGTTTGTCTTTGTAATAAGGTTTAAATTGGTCTGATTTTATGCAATTTTCTTAGATAGGGTTCCATGGAAATTGATAATTTTGTTTTAATCTTAGATTTTTATTAAAAGTTGAAGAAGGGAATTTTCTGTCAAAATCACTTTTTAGGCAAACTTCTCAATTTTGAATCTCTACCTTTTATTCTGTTCTCTTATTGGACAGCCTTCTATAAACTTTTGATTTTCTAGATATTCTTAATATTTTGTTTGGGCTTTGAATAGAAACAAAATGAGATTTTTTTTATTTATTTTCTTTAGTTTTAAAAATATGACATTCAAGCATACAGATTGTTCATTTGATTAAGTGGTTGGCATATTTTACAAGCATTAAAGTTTATTACTAGTCATATTGACTTCGTTTACCAATATTGGAAATTATTTGAGAATTGAAGTATGAGAACTTTTTTTTTTTGTTCAAACTTAATTTCTACATGTTGTTGCAATTGATGAAGGAAAAGAAAGTTTTATAATGATTTGAGTTTAAAGGAAAATGGGAGGAAACATGATTTAGGTAATCACGAGGAGCTAATATTTAATATCATAGAAATATTTTAAGTTATTAAAAAATAAAAAAATTAGTTATATATTTCTGTTTTACGGGAAAGAGTTTTACAAAAAATTCATATTTGAAATTGTTCAATTATATATTTGTTGTTTTATGGTTCTAGTTTTAAAACTATTGTTTTTAGTCCTGTTATTACAAAATATTTATTGTGTAGCTCTCTCTCTCTCTCTCTATATATATATATATGCATATATATAAAAGTCGAGGTTTATTTGATGGGCTTTTGTATATCGTAGTAATTTAATACAATCTTGGTCATATCTTAGAGACTAAGTTAGGAATTTGTAGGTTGAGAGGTGTTAGTTTTCTTTGGAAACCGATATATTAAAACTTAGATTCTTAATTTTGGGATTTTTGTTATTGGAGGCTAAGTCTATATTAACCGTCAACATGGTTACTTCCTTTCCTTTGGATTAGAAAGTTTCCTAGAAAATTTGAGTAAAACCTAAAGAATATGATCTTTTATCAATTGGGAGAAAAATGAACAAATCGTAAGGCTATAGTGGCAAAATTGATTATTTTTAGCTATTAGTTTAGGACAAATTAATTCTTAAGCTGATGACTTCTAGCTGTGATGTTAAGACTCATATATATGTTTGTCCTTAAACTTTGGGATGATCAGGAGATCAGATGAGATCTTCCTTGTGTTAGGATTAGATATCTTGACTTCTTTGGACTCTTGGACTAATAATTTGTAAGTGTTATTTAGTTTATTTTTCTTTTGTGATATTAGTTCTAAGCCTTAGATCTTTTAAATGAGATGAGCCCTTATGAAATAAGGAATGTGTTTTTAGAAGTTTTTTGTAACCCCTTTCTACTTGATTGGATAACGGTAATAAAATCTCATAGAATATATGCAATTGCCTAAGGATTACTTATTTAGCTTGTCTTAGTACTTGCTTGTGTGGTTTTTGAGGTTTTAGCGTCTCTTTAGAATGACATGATAACGATGGACTTTGACTTGATAATAGATTTAAGCATTATAAATTAGAAGGATGTAGAGTGCATTGTACAATAATCTCTTGTTGATTTGTAAAATTGTTGGGATGTAATAACTCTAAGTAAGGAGGTAAACCGCATAGATTAGGCGCATTATTGGTTTATTTCTATCATATTTTGTACATAATGAGGATTATGTTGTTTGATATAGATATATATTGGATTTAAGGATTCCAGTTGTGATGTAAGATTTGGTCCATATACTTAACCCTTTGGTGATTCGCATATAATTCTTAGGTCTCTTCTAATCGGAATAATTTGTGTGATTTTTTTAAGAGCCTTGGTTTAGAATGATTAATGTCAATCTTTCTTTGGGAGTTACGTATCAAATATTGTTAGACTAATATTTTATTGGGTCTTGATGTTAGACCTTGATTATGCTTATTAATGTAACTCGTATGAGATGAGGATATGCTTTAGCAGGCAAATTACTCCAAACCTTGAACCATATGATACTAATTAGGTTCCAAACAAAGTGATTGCATTAAGGGGGTCTCTTAATCAATGAAACTTGATTATGTTGCTTTTTAAGATTTTAAGAATGACTTACCTATGGAGACATTAGTGACAACTTCTTAGTATCGCCTTAAGTTAAGGATTGCATGTTACGGGGAAACGTGAAAAACACTCATTGGTTCTCTTGATTGCAAACAAATTAATTGTGCTTATTTAGTGTGGAACTTAATGTTTTTAGAACATGAAGCTTATCAATATATCCTACTTGAACTTTTGTTATTTGGTTTTGATTGGATTTGAGTGATAATGTCATAAAGAAATGTCATAATTTCTTGTGAAGGGACAATGAAAAAGCTTATTAGTTTAAGAACTAAATTTACTTATTCAGTGGGGTTAACGGATACCTATTTGTAGAAGCTATTCTCAATACTAGTTATGTTTTAGGTAAGTCATGTTTGGTCTTAGAGATTATTGATGATTGATCTATGAGTTTTGAGTGGTATACTTATTGACTTTTCTTTAATGATTGTAACTCTCGATTTTGAAATAAGCTAACGACTTGAAGGCTGTAAGAATTATTCAAGTTCTAAAGAGTTATATGTCTAACTATTATAGCCGATAGTATTAATGTCTAGTTGCATAAGATTATATAAACGAGACATAATGTGTTCTTGTTAATGGTTATATATACTCAATATATTTAAACAAGACTTTCAAGGGAGATTGATATTTATTAAAGGTTTCATGGGTTTATTGTGGTTCTTTATATCTATTGATTTGGGGTTATCTTAGTAGGGATTGTTTGTGGTCTATTCCTTTCTTGATATTAGATTTGTCTATATTGAAGAGCTTTTTAGGCCAACGGGATTTTCAATTATTTTTAATCTTGTAGCATGGTAGTTTACTTATGTTTCGTTGATCTAGAGTAATTGTATAAGGAATATCCTCAAGTATTTAGTCTTCAGCTTGAAGTGGTTCGCGAGAATTTTAGGGATGAAATTTTTTTAAGGTGGGTAGGCTATAAAACCCTTGGTTTTATTTGAAAAAGAATTTAAAATTTTTAGGCCATTTTGAAATTTTTAAGAACCTTGGATATGTAGAAGGTTCTTTTTCAAAAAAAAAATATATATGATTTAAAGAAATTAGTTGCCTTTTTTCTCCCATATTTTTTTCTTCTTTCTTTTTTCTTCTTTCTTCTTTCTTTTCTTTCCTTTTTTTTTTCTTTTCCTTCTTCTCTTCATGGAAGAGGAGATCGTCCTTGCTCTCTTCTGTTGACCAATCTTTGGCCGTCGCCTGCTTACATGTGTCAGCCAATAAGAAGGGCTACCAGCCAAAACTTCCAACACCAAAGTGTCCTCGCTAGACATTTTGTTGTTCGTATTGCCCAAAATGTTTTTCTTAAATAGTGGACGTTTGTAGGATGAAAAGGTTGTCGTACTTATAAGGAGGTGAAAACTTTGTAACTCAAGAGATTGTTAAAAATAAACGTTCAAAAAGGCAAGCGGTTTTTCAAAACAAAGTTTTAAGTAAAAGAAATATTTTTGTGATTTTTTTATTCAAATTTTAAAAGATAAAATTAAAATGGTGAAGCTTTGAGAATCCTTTGTATGTTTTGCAACTGACATAGAATTTTAACTCTAAATAAATAATTATCTAGAGTATTTAACTTATTATACCTTTTCTCATTAATTGCAAATACTTTTACTAATTTTATAAGTTAACCTAAAACGACAATATAACAAGCTATAATCAAGTAAGGGTCTTTTTATAAAAAGTAACAAAATGATCATCTCTTACTAATGATTAGGTGCACTAATGATGAAAATTATAACCCCTGTTACTACAATTATAATTATTAGAATTTTAAGATAGAAAAGATAATAACAAATCAAAATTAATATATTTTAACGCAATAAATTATTGCGTTAATTCCAATAGCACCTCGTCATATTAAATGATTTAAGAATACACTATGCCATCCTCTATCAACAATAAATCAAGCATTACTAAGCATATACTATACCAGTTTATGTCTATATAGTAGTAGAAACTCAACTTAATTGACAACCATGATTTCAGTACTATTAATATTAATTATACAACACAATTAAATTACAAAAAGAAAGCATGACTGAATTTATGCAAGAATTAGGCAGCATAAGAACATTAACAATAATTATTAAAAACATATAAAACATAATTTATTCCATAAAAATATAAACATTACAATACAAATATAGAGCTAAAAACCATACCAATGTATTATGCATACAATATCCTCTTTCTGTCTCACCAGACGCTCTATATTAATTTAGGCATTATTTTATTATTTTTGGTGGGTCGGAGGAGTACCCTAATAGTATCTCCTCCCAAAAAGGGTAACGCTAAGCAAGAGGCTCAACAAAAGAAGGAAAGAATAGAAGAAATGAAGAAAAGGGCCAAATGGCCTATGAGGGGTGAATTACATAAAGGGGGAAAGGGGTTTATATAGGTAGAAAAATTTACTGTTTAGGATTATTTTAATAAATTATTTTATTTATTTTATTTTATTTCTCTATTTTTCCACCACCCAACAAATGAGGATGGCTGAATTATAATTTTTTTCTCCTCTTCCCTGAGTTTCAGCTCTATTCAGTGTGCTTGTTTTAGTTTGTAATCCTGTGTGTCATGCATATGGAATGGACAAACAACAGCCATAGATTACACTAACTGTAAACTAGAGACACAACATGGATCGAGTCAACGATCTCACAAGTAAACGAATTGAAGCATACCATCAGATTAGTCTACGTAGATCGGACGACTATTGAGACGCCAACACATGGGAAAAGTTATAGTAGATTCGATGTAGGATATAAGATTCCCTGACATGCAAGGGGACATACGGACGGCTTGGATTGCTTGGGCGGCACCATCTGACGGTTGCTATGCTAGCAAGTGGCCTTCCTTATTTTTTATTTTTTTTATTTTTTTCTAATTTCTTGAGCATTTGAAGTCCATTTTGACCTCTTTTTGCATTGTTTTGTTTCGTTTTTCCTCAAAATTTTAAATCTAAAATTTACAAACACACTAAAATTAATTATTTTATAAACAAAATAATTACAATAATTATTACAAACTTTTAAAATTTTTAGTCTCTTTTGGTTAAGACTAGAAAATATTTTTAGAAATTACTAAAAATATAATAGATTATATTTACAGACTAAAAACACACTATAAAGCACATTAAGATTCAAAATAAAATCATGTAATATTATTTTTATGGTTTTGATTATTTACAAACTAAACACAAATTTAACACACTAAAACAACTCTAAAAATTACCAAAAATATTATTAAACATAAAAACACGTTAAAAACACATTTTTAAACATATTTTCATACTAAGACAAAAAAGCACTTGTTAACACAAAAATGCTATTAATTAGAGGATTTAACGAGAAATGTTATGCAAAATAATGATATTTAGCCATAAGAAATGTGCATTTTTATAGTCTCATCACACCCCAACTAGCTCATTACTAGTCTCTAGCAATTAAAGCGATAGAATTTTGAAATAATTTATAGGACATTCACATAATGCAAAACCATTTAACAATAATTTGACTAATTTAACTAGATAGACTAAACAAATAAAAATTTTATTTGACCAATTTATATACTATTTAACAAAATGTATGCAAGCCAAACTTAGTGCAAAAAGAGGTAATATATAAGTATGAAGTTTCAACAAAAATTAAGAATATAATTTTTATGATATTTTGAGTCAAATCACTCCTACAGGTAGTAACACTTTAAATTTATTTATTAGAATTATTAAATAGCAAAAACTTAAAAGTATACACAAAAATTAAACAAACTTTACAATTGTTGATTGTGCAATGTTTAGTTCTCTTAAGCTTTCTCCATAACCCATTTAACGAGCTTTGGGTTAGTAACTTCTAGACCAGTGGGCATAAGGTACTAGGAGTTAAAGCACCCCTTAGAACTTACTTACTCAACTTAAAGTGGTTACAAAACCAAAATTATCCAACTTTATTCATTAATTTACATAATTACATACTTTATTTATTATTTACACTTTCTTTTTATTTCTTTTTATTTTCTTCTTTTTTAATTTATGATTTAATTTGTTCTTTAGTTTTGAAAATGTTGCTATCCTTAATTGTTCATTTTTATAAAATAACAAAACTCAAATATTTATAGTTTTTACTTGCCACTACATTTAAGTATTATAGTGTATGTGTAAAAAGAATGGCTCATAAACACTTTTAAAATAAACACATAAAAGTGTTAAATAAAACCAAAATTTTGAGAGTCCATAAATTAAATAATTAAAAGAATAAAAAAATGATATTAAATTAGTATGAAATTCAGAAATCAAAACAAAATAATAACATATTAATTACTAAGAAAGCAATATTTACAAATCATTTTTAGATTTTTTAAATTATATGACTCACAAAAATGAAAATTTTTACAAAACAGACAAAAACTAGAGCAACAACAAAAAAAGGCAAAAATTGAAAGAACCTGGCACAATTTCGCACAACAGTAAAGCACAACCCTCTCCCCCAACCTAAATTGTATATTGTCCCTAATATATAAAAAGAATAGTGAGAGCAACAAAAATATTACCTGAATCAACACAACTATAGAGATGTTCTGTAACAAACTTAACAAACTAAAAATAAAAACTAACAAAACACACTATAATATATTACAAACTATGCCTTTTAAAGTTAGATTCTTAAGACTTTTTTTTTTTGAAAATTAAAATCACTTTTCAAATTCTTCAAAATGTGTTTCAAGAGGCCACAAATACAAAATACTTACTAATCACAATGACTATATCCTCCTTAATCTCAGCCATTTTAAATGAATTCTCAAGTAATTTAATTTCAAGGATCTTTTTAAGGAAAATTAAAATACGAAGCCAAAATACACATTTTTTATTGAACATTTATTTGAAAATCCAAACAAATTGCATTTACAAAATCAAACTCAATAGAATACGTCTTGAGAGAAAATTGAAAACAGTTTAACTTCATAACTCAGCAATTCTAAATAAATTTAATTAATAGCCTTGATTTTAAATTTTCCAAATAAATTTCAACATTTTTTGAAATTTTAAAGGAAAATCAAAATAGCACACAACAACATACAAAAATATATTACAAATAAAAGAAGGTAGAGATATTATTTTGAACGTGTTTTCCCATTACTTGATGCTCTGAATTCAACAAATCTTTCTTCCAATGCCACTCTTGGTGGATAGTCGTCAAAGAGTGGCTTTCTCCTATAGTAAGTATCAAAAAACAACACATACAGGTCTTGTGTGAACATGTCCTCAAGATTGGCAAAATATGGAACATATAAAGTTGTGAAACTTAGACCCATTTTTGGTAAGTCCATATAAATGATGCCAGAGGTGATGGAGGAGGTGGTGGTGGCCACATAGGATCTTGGTAAGAATGGTCTTTGGTATACTCTTGTAGCAACTGAGGTTGAGAACTTAGGGCTAAAGGTGATAATTCTTCCTCTTTTACTGCTAAGTCTTCATTCTCTTCCTCACATTCCTCTCCTAATAGTTGTTCTTCAGAATAGGTGAGTTCTAAATATTCTTCTTTAATGGTTAGATCAACTTTTTCTTCTAAATAATCTTCTTCAAACAATTCAAGAGTCTACTCAATTGCACAATAGGTTCTTCTAAGTGACAATTTTGTGTCAAGTTATCTTTGGTAAGAATGTTTCATTTTGTTCTACCTTCGACATTAATTGACACAAAGAATTTTCACATCTATCTAAGTCTACATTCTCTATGGTTTTTGTGTATTTTTCTAAGGTTTCTTCTAATTTTTCTAATGTTCTTCCATATGCACCCTACTTGCGTTACTATATATCTTTTATAGTTTAAAATTTGACTCCAAAATTTTAGGTTGAATGTCAAGCCAAGTTTCTAAAAAATTTGAATTATTCTCCTAAATTAAGTTGTTCCTAGAACTATGCAACCTCGAATAATCATACTCAGCCATATCTTCCAACATATAATAGGCTTCGTCAACGGGTAACTGGTAAAAGTGATGGATCCATCTCCTCTTTCTAGTCAATTTCTAATTTCAGGACTTAACCCTTCATAGAAAATTTCTAAAAGGTAAACCTAAGAAAAATCATAGTGAGTGTACCTATCTAGCAAGTTTTGTATCTCTATCAAGCACTATAAAACAACTCCAACTGTTTTTAAGAAAAACTTGCAACAAAATGTTGATAATTTCCCAAAATATTAATTATGCATCACAATCAAATTACGTAAAGAAAGCATGAGTGAATTTATGCAAGAATTGGGTAACCTAAGAACATTGACAATAATTATTAAAAACATAGAAAATATAATTTATTCCACAAAAATATAAGGGTTACAATACAAATATAGAGCTAAAAATCATACCAGAGTAACTATATATACAAGATCATTTCTATGCTCACTAGACTCTCTACACTAATTTAGGTATTATTTTATTATTTTTAGAAGGTCAGAGGAGTACCCTAATAGTATCTCCTTTCCAAAGGGTACTGCTATCCAGGAGGCTCAGCAGGAGAAGGAAAGAACTGAATAAATGAAGAAATGGGCCAAGTAGCCTGTGAGGGATGAATTGCATGGAGGAGGAAGGGGTTTATATAGGTAGAAAATTTACTGTTTAGGATTATTTTAACAATATATATTGTATTATATTATATTATTTTTACTTTTATTTTTATGTTTATTTTTATTATTTTTATTTTATTTCTTTGTTTTTCCACTACTTAGCAAATGAGGATGGCTGAATTATAGGTGTTATTTGTTTTTGTTCTTAGAATTTTTGAAAATATTTTTGCACGTTTTTTAAGGTAAAAATTTTAAAAACACTCTCAGTGCAATTCCCAAAAAATTTTCATTTTTCAAAACAAAAATATTTTTACCTATTTTAAAAATAATACCAAATGGTTCCATAATTTTTTCCCCTTCTCTGCGTTTCAGCTTTGTTCAGTGTGCTTGTTTTAGTTTGTAATCCTATGTGTCGTGCATCTAAAATGGACGAACAATAGCCATAGATTGTGTTGACTATAGACCAGAGAGATGGCACAGATCGAGTCAACGATCTCAGAAGTAAACAAATTGAAGCATACCATCGGATTAGTCAAACTACGTATATCGGACGACTATTAAGACGCCAACACATGATAAAAGTTGTAGCGGATCCGATGTAGGATCTGAGATTCCCTGACACACTAGGGAACATATGGACGGCTTGGATTGCTTAGGTGGCACCATCCAATGGTTGCTGTGCTGCCACGTGGCCTTCCTTAATTTTTATTTTATTTTTTTTTATTTCTTAAGCATTTGAAGTCCCTTTTTGCCCCTTTTTGTGCCGTTTTGCTCCGTTTTATCCAAATTTTAAATCTAAAATTTACAAACAAAATATTTATAGTAATTATTAAGGATAATTATTTTACAATAAAACACACAAAAATAATTACAAACTTTTAAAATTCCCAGTCTCTTTTGGTTTGACACATATATAATTTTTAAGACTTGAAAATATTTTTAGAAATTACTAAAAGTATAATAGAACATATTTACAAACTAAAACACACTATCAAACACATTATGATTCAAAATAAAGTCACATAGTATTCTTTTTCAGTTTTGATTATTTACAAACTAAACACATATTTAACACACCAAAACGACTCTAAAAATTACCCAAAATATTATTAAATATAAAAACACACTAAAAACACATTGTAAAACATATTTTTATACTAAGACACAAAAACACTTGTTAACACAAAAATGCTATTAATTAGAGGATTTAACGAGAAAAGTTAATGCAAAATAATGATATTTAGCTACATAAAATGTGCATTTTTATGGTCTCATAAGAAAGTGAACAAACCATGGTCAACACAGGTCAACTCTTGGCCAACAATGGTCAACGATTGACCCCTACCACACGAGTCTAAGAACTGTACTTTTGGCCTATTTTTGACATTTCGAATGTGTTTGCCACATCAGAATTAGGAGTTGGAGCTTTGAACGCCAAGTTAGCGAGTCAAAGATTCAACTGACAACTTCCTTTCGGCGTATGAGTCCTTTTCACTGTCGAGTGCTAAAGACTAAACTAGTAGGAACTCTATTAATCATCCTTCATGATATTTTTATTTAATTTGCTAATAAACTCATATTTTGGAATTAAATTATATGAAAGACAATATATTGTTGTTGTTGTTGTTGTTATTCTTATCTCATCTAAAATTTGTTATTGAGTTGGCTTTATATACATTTTGATTTTGAGTTGGTTTGTATACACATATTGATTACTTGTATTTTTATTGTTGATTTATGATTAGGATTAATTATATTATGTTTGAGCTTGGTCTTGGAGAATTGATGGTTGGAATGAAATGTTTATTTGACTTAATATAATTATTCTAGGTGGGTGGTGCATCTTGTAGTTATGGTGCTCCAACATATATTAGTAGCTTGTTTTCTTGTAGGTCTACATTATTAGTTTTACGAAAAATAAGCCGTTATGCTGTTGAAATTTTGTCAAAACTAACTAACATGGGTAGAATAATTTTGGAGGGTTTTTAGTAGTCAGATAAGTTATAACTAGATTCAATAGATGTTAAGACCTTACGCAATGATATCGAAAAACTTTTATGGCCATCCAAAATATAGCCTACATGGTGCTCATTTGTTGGGCACAAAAATCATCACATATTTGTGGTACCATTATTACTATATGGCATATCTTATGGGGTGCTCCAACAGGGCACAACGGACACAGAGAGCTCATTTGGGGTGCGATGGAACTTAGTATAACCTTTCTTTCCTTCCCTTAATTAACAACTCGGGATGTGAGTGAAAGAATTTGAGTGACGATTACAAATTGCAAGTTATTGATTGGTTCGGCATACTGCAAACTTGATTAAATTTATATTGATATGATAATTTGTTTATTGACTTTATAAGGATTTATATATAATATAATAGTAGTAAGAAAATCAAGAGACGAGTAATGGATTTTCTACTGGGTACTGTATGCTCATCCCTTACTTTCCTTTTTTATTAGTCAATTGATACTTAATATCTTGGATTGTCGTTGATGTTCCTGATTATTCGTTTCATATACTCTCCCTATAGTTTTATTAGTGCATGGAAGATACATGCAATAAACACTGTTAGTAGATAATTGATTATTTATAAATTTTGTTTTATTTTTTATTTTTTTATTTTGACTAAACTGCACAACTGCATTTTCACTTGTTCTATAAGCATTCATTTAAATTTTGTATATTTTCATTTTAAATTTTCTATTTGTATTTTATGTTTTTTATATTAAAGACTTTGGAGCAAATTGGATTTATTTTTATAATTTTGTGGGGCCAACCATAGTTTGCAATTTTTTTTTACTTTCTAGATCTTCAAAAACATTTCTTTCAATTTGGCCACCATCCCCAATTTTGAGTCATGACAAGTTGTGTAAAGGTTACTATTAAAATTGCAAGCCATCTTTGCAATGGATGTTAATTCCTTCTTCATCATGGTGTCAAGAGCAGTGAAGGAGGAAATAAGCTCTCTCTAAACATGTTCTATATTATCCTTATTTGCTATTGATCTCCAGTTCTTTATTGTTATAGGGATGTGCTCTCAAACTAGAACCTCTAATTAACTTTGAAGCTCATCCCTCACTTTTCGGTCAAGTTCTCTTTTTTGTAGAAATTAACTTCAATTCTTTGTCCTTCAGCCTTTTCTTTTGCTACATGCTTCATTAATGTTGCTTTTTCTTTTCCGTCATCATTTGAACTGAATAGCTTCTTTCTTTGAAGTTCATAGCCATCTTTTAGTTTCGAAGTCTATTCATCCTTAAATAACTCATTATCCGACATATTGAGCTAATCTAACACTTCTATCAAGAGCAAATTAAAAAAATTCTAATTAACAAAATACAAAATAACTAAAAAAAACAACATGCTAATAATGTACCTAAACTACAACTTAAATTAAAAACGTAATAATAACTAAAAACTAATTAGTGTGAAGCAACATAAACTAACCAACCATAGTGTAATTACCATCAACAAAATAATGATATCAAAACGACATAACTAATATTTGATAACAAACAAATACATTATGATACCCGACTTTTAAGGCTTCTTGCTTAGCGTTATAACCTCATGAATTTAGGATTAGAAGATGTTTAGAAAATTTAACAAGATTGTAGCCAATTAAGTATGAGATGGCAATCACAAGAAGCCATGCAAGTGTCGAAATAAGATATAGGTTATGACTCATCACTCTAGGAAGCACAAGCTGTCATCGCGAGGCTGACGACTTGCCTTAGCATGACATATAGGTGCTAGGCAACTTATATGCACAATAGCTAAGTGGTATACACGAATGGTGACACATGGCACCACGTGGCAGGGATTAAAGAAGGTTTAGTGTCCTAGGTGATGTGTGGCAAAGAAAGGTGTAGATAAGTGGTGAGCATGCAAGGTGACACTTGGCATACATGCACGATGGCTTGGTGGCGAAAGAAGCTATGTGAATTACATGCACAACGACACATGATGATACATGTTGAGTTAGGAGTAAAGGTGTGCATCATCGTGCTTATTGAATGTCTTTATATAGGGAGCACGGCACCCCTTTGAAGGAAATATAGATATACGAAAAAAATAAATGGAAGGGAAGAGAAGAAAGGAGATGAGAGAAATGTGAAAAGATGGAAATGGAAAGGAAGATAAGAAAGAAAAAGAGATAGTAGTTGTTTCTTATTAAGCAGCTTGAAGTAAGTATACTTTTCTTTGCATCACTTGAACAATAATATCTTTAAGCATGTTCTTAATTTACGTTCTGATGGCTATGATTATGATTATGTTATGTACATGTTTTGACATATTTATGAAAAGTGTTTTATGCATGGTGTGAACTCTTCGGCTTGTTATGAACAAGTGAAATAATATTATAAGGTCCAAATCCCTTGTCGAAAAGAGTTTCAACAGAAGGGGCCAATAAATATAAAGTAAGGGTTCTAACAACATAAGATTAACATCATACAGAAGGGTCCTAAATTGAAAGTTGAAGAAAAGTATTTTGAGAGTGGATTTATATGGTTTACTTATAAAGCATTAGCTCATATAGTTCTAGTGATGCAGGTAGAATCCAAGGAGAAGTTTTAGTTGACTAAACAAGAATGGTCTAAGATTACATGACAAGTTTAAAGATATTTAGATTAGAAATTAGTGATTTCTAGTGTCTTGTATATTGATAGTTGATTATCAATAAAGGTTATGTTTTTCCAATAAAGGTTATATTTTTTTGCTGTGTAGTGTTATTTTTATTAGAGCTATTAGCTTAGGAGCCGTGTCACATATATGATCATTTCTAATTTATAATATAGGGAACTAAAACTAAAAAAACAATTTTAAATTGCTAAAACTAAATAATAAATAAATAACTAATTAACTTAAAATAAAAAATAAAACTTAATAACAAACAAATAACTAAATAAACAAAAGATAAATAACTAAAACTAAATATAAAATAACCTAAAAACTAATAACAAAAACTAAAATTTATAATTACTAACCAACAATGGTAGGCGTGAGAAAGTGGATATGGTGAAGGCACTATGATTGTAACACCTCGAAATTAATTAGGCAAGATTAAAGTGTAACTTGGTGTATTCATGTGCCTAAATGTAATTTAAACTTAATTTAATTAATTATGGTGTTTTTTAATTTATTTCATCTTTTATTATTTTATTTATTATTTTAAATTTTGAAACAAAACAATTTTTCAAATGACCAACACGTCCTATTTTTAAAAACCATGTGCGGGACATGATTTTTACACAGTAAAAACCACTCTCCTTTCCCTTATTTAACTCTTTTTCTTTCTCTCTTCCTCACTCACTCGCTCGTTCTCTCACCCTTTCTCTTTCTCTCATTGTCCCTCTTCTCTCTTTCTCTTTGATTCAAAATTTTGGAGCTCAAGCCCTAAATCTTAGCTGGATTAGAAGCTTGGAAACTTAATTGAACTTCCACAAACTCCATTCAAGGATTAAATCAAGGTTAGTTTTCAAAATTTCAAACTTTTTCCCAATTTTTCAATTTTCTTTGCATTTTGAAATCCGAGCTTAATTAAGCTTAGGGAACCCTTAATCTAAGTTTGTGGGACCTAGATTATCACGAATCTAAGCTAGATCGAACAAAAACTAAGTTAAATCAAAATTTTCTCTTTTTTTCTATTTTCAGATTTCTTTAAAAGTTTCTATGTAAATCTTGTTTAAAGTTATTAAAAAGTGTTCTCTTATATTTTTCTATCATTTATGAATGTTTTGTATGCCTAGGAATTGAGAAAACAGGTTAGAAATGGGATTTTGAGCTCGGGGGGGCCAAGACTCAAAATCTGAAACTTTCCAGATTTTCTAGTTCAACAGGCTGATCTTGAGGATTGGTAGTCCAGACTTATGAGTTCGACATGTCGGATTCAACTTATCGATAGGCCAAACCTGGAAAAGTTTGGCAGGCTGGCTTTGAATGGTCTGTAGGCCGAACTATGGAGTTCAGCAGGCCAGACCAGAAAATGCGACAGGCCGATTGGGCTTCATGAAAAATGACCGTTTTTCACCCATTTTTACTATTTTAAAGCTAGATTGAGATTTTAAATTTAAAGTATGATTTTACAGTTATAAATGGCACACTAAGACACTATGAGATATCTTAGTGGTGTAGAATATCTTAAGCTAGATATTGATAAGTTAGTCTCCATTTAAGGTTGTACTTGGTTCCGTAGAGCTAATGTATAGCGGAGCGAGAGTAGGGTGCGAAGTCATGGTGTAGGCAATCGAGGTAGGACTTCTGACCTATTCATTGGTAGCCATGTTTTAAAAAGGGTTTTGGCCCCAAAAATGTTTTTCTTAAAAATGTCTTCAAGAAAAGTTTTTCGGTGATTTCCTGAACTGTTGAATAATGACTTGAACATAATGAACAACATAATAAATGTAAATGAATACACTTGGTAAAATGAGATTTAAATATGATAGAAATGCATAAATGGGCATGACGCCATACTTAGAGATCGAGTCGTGTAGAGTACGACCTTGGGGGCAGGTATCGAAACCCAACTAGACCACTACGATAGTGACATTTATAGTTTGCCCAAGAAAAGATAATAAGATCCTTTCTGGACAAACAATGAATTGTTTTTGGTAAGAATGATTTAGTTGAATTTATTTATTTAATTTCATTTTCTAAATATTTTCCTTAATGATAAATTTTATATTCAAATTAAATGTTTTTAAAACCTAGTCCTACTGAGCCTTTCACTCATTGTTTATCTGTTTTTAAACCCTTTCCCCTAGGTGGAACACAGCTTAGGACTGGTAGGGAGTCCACTGACTGGACTTGCGAGCAGTAGAAGATTTTGAGTAGGTTATTTGTGTTTACACTACTATAGACTACAAATTTCACGACAGTTTTAAACCGTCATAGAAAAATTTCACTATGGTTAAAAAACCATTGTGAAAACTTCAGTCGTGGTATAAAATCGAGTTTTCATGATGAGTTTTTACCATCATGGAATAGCAAAATTGGTGCGAAAAGGAGGTGGTGGGTGTACCTCTTCCACGATGGTTTTTAGAAAAACTGTCATGGAAGCTATTTTTTAGAAAACAAAAAAAGAAAAATATCCTTCCATGATGGTTTATTTATAAATCGTCATGGAAGCAATTACAACATTTTAAATGCTATAAGAAGACAAAAGAAAAATATTGCCTTCCATGATGGTTTATTTATAGACTGTCGTGGATGCTTATTATGTTATAAAAAAGAAAATGTTAAAAAAGACAGCCTTCTACGATGGTTTATTTATAAACTGTGGTAGAAGCTAACATTACACAACAGTTTATAAAAAAACCGTCATAAAAAACGGTATAATTACCACTTATGTTTTTCTCTTCTGCCCAGGGTGGCCAACCCTTATGTTAAGCATCTAATGGCCCATGATGAAAGAAATATGAAAAATATACATAGATATCCCTTAAAAATAAGATAAAAATGAACAAAATTAAAGAAATATTTTAAAATAAATTAACATAAATTGGTTTATAGATGCTCATTTTTCTCTCTTTTTTTTAATTGGTTCCTCAATACATGTCCATTTCACATCTTCATGAAGCAAGTGTGAAACATCATCTTCAAAATCATCTATCTCTTCAACCGGTGACAATCCCTTTGTAAATGAAGGGATGTCCATGCAATCCTCGGCAACTTCTTTATTGTCGATAACTATTATTGGGTTCATCGGGATGACTAGAGACAACTCCATGTCTTGGGGATCCGTAGTATAAAAAACTTAGATTCCTTGTGATGCCATAATGAAGGGATCATTCCTGTATCCTAGTCTTCTAAAGTCAACCACCATGATGCCACCATTATAGTTCTTAACATAGTTATTGTTGGCCCACCTACACTTAAAAGTGCTATGCTTAATCCCCCATAATCAAGTTCCCAAATATCTTCAATAAAACTATAGTAGTTCATGGTGCCATATACCGGATTCTTGTCGTTGACGGAGGTAACATGCATAGCCTCGACAAAGAGAGTCACACCGTTATTTTGGAGATGATGCTTCTCATTTCTTTCGCGAGTATAGAAAGTGTAACCATTTATGAAAAATGACATATACCTTGTAACTACCGACGACTGTCCTCTAGCTAGGTTCTTCAAGTCCTGTGACATTCCTCCATCTTGTGATGTGGAGCACTTGCTATATATGTGTGCTCTAATCCATAACCGAAAGGTCCGATTGTGTTTATCTTGCAACCACTTCTTATTTCTTGCTCTTTTTGGGTTTGCTTCCTTTAATTCATTCATGTGCACCTCAATGAAAGGCTCCACTTCATTAGCATTGTGTAAGACATAAAGACAAGCTTGCTCCCACTCTTGTCGATTTACTAATGAAGGATTGCCAGTAGATATTCCTTAGCCTCAATGTTTATAGTCTTTGGCAACCCAACTGCGTCTGCATTAGATAGGTACTTGATGCAAAATTTAACCGATTCCTTAGCTATGTAACTTTCTACAATACATCATTTTGGCCTATTTTGATTCTTCACATAGCCCTTCAAAACCTTCATAAATCTATCAAATGCGTACATCCATCTCAAATACACCGGTCCGCATAACTTAACTTCAAGTACTAAGTGCACCGTTAAATGAATTATGATGTCAAAAAATCCGGTGAAAAATACTTCTCAAGTATCCATAAGGTTTGCACCAACTCCGATTGCAGTAAATCTAGCATAAGTGGATCAATTACCTTGGAGCATATTGAATTGAAGAACGAGCACAACTTAGTAATTGCAAATCTCACATCCTTTGTTAGAATTCCCCAAAAAGCAAGTGGTAGTAATTGCTGTATCAACACATGACAATCGTGTGTTTTCATGCCAATAAGTTTCAAATCCTTCACCGACACCAAATTTTTAAAGTTTGAAGAATACCTACTTGGCACTTTCAATGAAGAAAGCCATTCACAAAGCTTTTTCTTTTTGGCTCTTGATAACGTGTGCTTCACCGGAAGTAAGTAAGTATGGTTCCCTCTTTTCTCGAGAAATAAATTAGGCCTAATCTCCATTTCCATGAGATCCAACTGAGCTTTTCACCATCCTTAGTCTGGCCTAAAATGTCAAGCAATGTGCCAACTAAGGATTCACAAATGTTGTTCTTAATATGCATAACGTCTAAGTAATGACGAACAAAAAGTATCTTCTAGTATGAAAGATAAAAAAAGATTGTTCTTTTTTTCCATGGTCTATCAATCGGTAGCTCGTCCTTACCTCGCTTTCTCTTCTAGAATATGACTCTTATATCTTTTACCATTTCAAATATTTATTGACCTGTCAAAAGGCGAGGAGGGTCTTTTTCTTTACTATTGCCATCAATGGCTTTCTTTTGTTTGCGATAATGATGATCTCTTGGCAACCATCTTCCATGACCAAAAAAAATGATTTTCTTACCATTCTTCAACTGTTTGTGAGAAGTTTCCATCATGCAAATAGGACAACCAATAAAACTCTTCAACGAATAACCAGATAAATTGCCATATGTGGGGGAGTCATTTATTGTCCTTATCAATATTACACAGAGTATGAACGTTTCTTCTAGATAAGCATCTCTAACTTCGACTTCATTTTCCCATAAGTTTTTTGGGTCATCGATTAACATTGCCAAGTATACATCAATGTCATTGCTAGGTTGGTGAGGACCCGAATCACTAAAGATAACATTAAAAACTTTTGTTTCATGCATATCCTTGGAGGGAGATTGTAGTTAACAAGTATTACTAGCCAAGTCCTATGCCTACTACTCATGTTACCATGTAGGTTTATTCCATCCGTCGACAAAGTAAAATGTATATTTCTTGGATCCTCATTAAAGTTGAGATGATCGACTTCAAAAGTCTTCCATTGTGGTGAATTTACTAGGTGTCTAAGCATACCATCGTCCACCCATTTCTCATGATGCCATGTCAAATTCTTGACATGTTCTGGGTTTCTAAATAAACGCCTCAAACATGGTACCAGTAGAATGTACCATAATACTTTCTTTGTCACTCCATTCTTACCATCTTTTGGCTCATTTCCTTTCTTCCACCTTGCTTGTTGACAAACCGGACAATAATTCTTGTCCTTATACTTATTCCTATAGAGAACACAATCATTTTCACAAGCATGAATTTTCTCATAATCCATTCCCAAAGTGCTCAAAGTCTTCTTAGCCTTATACATACTAGTTGGTAATTTATTACCCTTTGGTAGAAGCCTTCCTAAAAGTTCCAAATGCTTTGTGAAACTAAAATTTGATCACCCACCCAATGCTTTCAAATTCCATAATCCAACTAAAGCGGACAAAGTGGTGAAATTGGCACACCCCTCATACATAGGTGTCTCGGCATCATTCATCATTGTCTCAAATAAATCAGGAAGGTGCATGAAGTGTTTTTTCAAATCATTGACCATGTCAACCATATTGTCATGATCATCCATATTATCCTCCACAATAGCTTCCTTTTCTTTACTTACTAAAGTTAGATTGAAATTAGACTTGCCATGAAAATGCCACATTTGATAACTACTTATAATTCCATTTCAAAATAAATGCCCTCTAACAATTGGATTTGGATGGAATCTATGGTTTTTACATTGAATACAAGGACACCGAATCATATCACCATTGGCATGACTTTTGATAAAATCCAAGAACTTTTTTACACCATTCACATATTCTCTAGACAATCGAAAATCCCACATCCATTTTCTGTCCATTTTGCAAGTCTTAAATCAAAATAATAAATAGAAAATATTCAATTAAAAATGAATTCACATATTATATATATATATATATATAAATATTCGATCCAATCCTATGATCCATAATGTAATAATCATAAGACATAAAACAAATTACACATACCTATTATAAAACAAATAAATCATACCCATGATTTACAATACAATAATCATGGAATAAACAACAAAATCAACAACATTTTATCAATTTTATATTAATTATACAACAAAATCAACAACTATTTATCAATTTCTAATAAAAACTTACAATTTGGAATGAGATTTTAAACACTGTGGAGGCGGAGAGGATGGTGGCAGCTGATTCGGAGAGGTCTGTGTTCATATTTGAGAGATGAGTTTCTAATTTCTGTTTGATTGCGAGGTGGGAAAAGGGCTTTTAAGTGAACTATCATGACGATTTTTTTAAAAACGGTCATAGTATGCCTGACCTACCACAATGGTTTTTAAAAAAACTATCGTGTTAGATTTAAAAACCATTGTTAGATCAGCCTACCACGACGTTTTTTTTTTTTTTAAACCATCGTGGTAAGTTAGGCATACTACAACGGTTTATCTACCATGACAGTTTTTTAAAAACTATCGTGGTAGGTCAGACATACCATGACGATTTTTAAAAAAATCATCATCGTAGCTTCCGCCCTTACCACAACAGTTTTCGTCTTTGCGGATGTAACTTGCTGTATTTTTTTCCTTTATCACAACGATTTTTAATAAACGGTCGTTAAAGGAAGGTTGTATAATCTCGAATTTGTTGTAGTGATTATTTAATCAAGGCATGTAATATTTTAATTTCCCCTTTGCTTACATTGGACTGTGGATGTAATTTTAATTATTATCGATACCATATGTGTGCATAAGTTGTGAGTCCGTTGGGGCCTAACTCGTATTCCTCTCTCTTTTAAAAGGGTTTTAAATTCTTGAGGTTTTTCATAATCACTTTAATTCTTAAATCGATAATTTTTAACTAAAATTTGTTTAAATTAACTTAATTAACCCGTTACGTCACCTTCTAAGTTTCGGGGAGTGACAATGGTGGGGAGGTGGCAAAGAGACGAGGAGGTGGAGGCGATGAAAGCGATGCAGGGGGGAGAGAGAGGACAATAACAACGATGACTACACAAGAGAGAGGACGATAACGACGATGATGTCCGAGAAGTTATACACACACATGAACACATGTGCGCACAGACATACATACACATGCGCGCACACACACAATATATATATATATATATATATATATTTATATATATGGTGTGGAGTGGGTGGTAGAATTTTAAACTCCATGTCATTTTTTTTTTTTTTTATTTTTGGATATCATCATCTAAAGACATATATAAGATGATAGTTTCCTAAAAATGTCATTTAAAGTGCGCTACTGAAATTTGAAACACAGAGGATTGTATGGTGTACTTTTTAATAAGACATTTGATGATTGTTTTACAGAAAAAGTCGTCAATTCTAGTAATAGTTGGAGGGAGGGACATGTGCGTCCCAAGGTTATGTCAATTGATAAAGAGTATTTAAATGCTTTTTTTGTACTCTTTTAATTCTTTTTAGATTTTTAAATTCACTTTAGGTTTTTATTCCTCTTTTTAGTTGATTTTTTCCCTAATTATTCAAATACAAATTTGAATTTTATTTCTTGTTTAAATTTACGTTAAGTGTACATCTAAAAACCAATTTATATTGTAATTTAAACTATACAATTCAAATTTTTAAGTTCAAATAAAAAGAAGTTCAAATCATCACACTTTAAATTGGTAAACAAAGGAGATCTTTGTAGTCGGACTCCTTTGCTTCCCAAAGTTTCAAAATAATAATAAAGAATATACATACAACAAAATGTGCGTTGATAGGTGGAGAATAATTTTTTATAGTTATTTAAAGATAATGCGGGAAGGTACGGTTAGCATAAAGAACATATATACAACAAAATATATGTTAGAGATGTCTTTATAGTTGTTTAAAAATAATCTGGAAAGATATGGTTAGTATAAAATGGGTGTTGTTGATGGAAGATCTAACATTGTACAAGAACTATTTTTTTATTCATGTCAGTAGATTAATAACGTAGTTTATAAATTATTGTCCGGTCGGTAAGACTATGTACCTCAAAAGAAGAAGATTTATTCCTACATCGCCTGTATGTCCTGCACCTTCTTTTGATGAATGCCCGGCGGGTTTCTTTATCAACTAATACTGTTTTCGAGAAGGAAAATCCTTCTCATCCTACGGGTTATAACCTATTATTTACAAAACTTTAAGCCCTAATTTAATATATAGTGTATCTTTTAAATTAAGTCTTATTGTTTTGTTAATAAAGAGGTTATAATTCCATAGGTTTAAATAGAATTACTCTTTCTAAAATGAGAATTCTACTCTAGGTAGGAATGTGGTTGAGGCATCACAATAATTTAACATCAGTTTTGCAATTTTTTTAGTAACTTCGATAAGAATTTGTCCAAATGTAACTTTTCAATAATACATAAACTGCTTATTACAAAACCTAACATAAAAAGCTGTTTTCTAGAATTAAAAGAATTCTCTCATAAAATTAGTTTAAGACTATTCATATATACTCTCCCAACAAACGAAGTGGAAATTACTTGCCAAATACTCTCTAAACGTTCCAAATGAGAAAAAAGGAAGTGAGTGAGTTGTTTGTTTGTTTTGTTTTTTGGGGAAAAAAAAAAAAAAACCAATTGGACTCTATAACCAATTGAACAAAATATAAATCTAGAGCATCTTTGGATTCTCCATCTCTTTGTTTCTTATGACGTAATGGGTTCTCAATCATTTTTCGTATTCGCTATTATTGTTATGTTTCTTTTATTTCTTTAACAATAATTGAGACATCGTTTCCACTTACTATTGATTGTTCAAAGGATTGGATATGAGGGTTTGTCATTCATATTTGAGACAATCTCTCTCCATCCACACATGCTTTAGGAGGATCAACACCTCTTATATTGACACTTAGCCCCATTTTCTTTTGTTGATGTAAAGTAGTGGTTCAGAAAAGCTAACTTCTGCTTTGATAAGACACGTTTTCTCCTCCAATTCATCTCTAACTTCAATCATTACTCTAGTGGTGGAATTTTTTTATCAACTTTTTTTTCATTGTTTTATTCCTATCTGGTTGAGTTTTCTTTTTTCTGGCCAATTAGTTACATTTCAGCCATACATATAGCAATCTGAACTACGACACTAATTGAGATTGTTGGCATTTACTTAACGTAATAATTACTTAAAACAGCACTGTCATCGTCAATAATGATTTTGCTTCCGTCCATATAGAAGCCACATAACATCTTTTTTATATTTCTAAACTTGTTATTACATCAAACTAATATCGGTGGATACTGGAAATGCAAAATATAGTCTTTGAAGAACTAAATTTGGTGTTTTATGCCAATTGAACAATGATATTGCATTTAATAACCGTAATGTTACGTTTTTTTTACATGTTGCATAGGGGGAACCTTCCCAAGGGACAGTAAAAAATCCATATATACTATTTTGTATGTCACTGATAAATATTTCCAAATAATATAAAAATGTAGCTGAAGACAGACAATCCCGTTTTAGAAATGCAAGAGCCTTTGGCAACGAAATCCTCCAATCTGGGACAAAAAAAAAAAAGGTACCCTTTGCATACCTTCCGGCATAGGTACCTTAAAACGGGTTAAATAGTTTCCTCACAAAAGGCAATCAAGGTTGGGATATAATTGTGGAAACAGGTTCCAATCAAGAAATATTTTCAACCGTTTATTTATTTATGTATACAAATATTATCAAATACTTTACCTTTGTGGGATTTTCTCAGAACAAACCTATAAGAGGCAATTACATTTATGTGTACAAAACAATCGTAAGGCCGTTACTGGGTTTCTGTGACGATGACAAGATCTTTTGTGTACCTTAATATATTTATCGGCAAAAATATATGGGCCACCAGGCCATCACTATCTATTAATGCTGTGCTGCACAAGTGGATTGATTATGTGTGTGTGTGTGTAAATATATATACAAAATCTGATTCTGATTAGGACTGAAAGGTGCAGATTATTCTGGAGAGATAAGAAGATTAGATCTATGAAATATGGCTCTTGTCCTCACTTTAGGCAACATGAGATGGTGGGTTAATTAAATTGCCTATAAAATGCTTACGTACACAAAGGATGCCAATTTAAACATCGAGAGAGGAAAATTTTAGAGAGATTATAGCTTCCTAATGCTTTGTAGAAAGATATTAAACATTCTGATTAGGGTGAGTTGGGATCTAAAATAGAAAGTAGGTCCTAATATATATATATATATATGTGTGTGTGTGTGTGTGTGTGTGTGTGTGTGTGTGTGTGTGTGAGCCAGTGCTCAATGTTTTAAGCCTAGACTCTAAGCACCATTAATTAGTGGATTTTATTTAGTGTAATAGCTACTTATTGGAAATAAATAAAAGTAATAACACTAGAAGAAAATAAGAAAAATAAAAATAGATTTAAGATTGAAAGACCAAAATCTAGAGATATTGAGAAGTACATATGGCTGATCATATGGTAAATCTGTAGTATTTGCACAGTTGGTCCTATGATTTTGGCACGGAGAACTAGTAGTGATGATTGTTGTTGGCAATACCTACGTTTTTCTACTTTAGTTTGATGGGCCGTTTGAAGGAACGGTTCTAACCATCAATTATAACTATAAACAGTATAAAGCTTTTCAATGCTATTGTAAAAAGCTATAGTATAAAGCTCCACATGCTACAGTTTCCAATTATTCTTCCAAACGGCTTATAAGTCTTAAGAAAATATCATGTTCGATTTGTTTTTGATTGTTTCCATTTGGAATTAGATAAAATTTGCAACTATTAACAACAACATATATACAATTTTAAACACACAATTCAGATGTGAGATGTATTTGGGCACTGTTGAAGAGTCAATTAGCGGATTGCTAAATTGGCAAAATCTTTTTGTGTCACAAACCTTGAACTAGGTAGTGACATGGCAGATTAATTAAGTTAACCAAACCAAATTTTTATTAAAATCATCAATTAAATAATTGAGTTATTTAATGAGAATGTGACAATTTGAAAGCTATTAAAGTAATTATTGTTAAATTAAAGCAAATAAAATAAAATACAATAATAAAGCTTACTAAATACTAGTCGGGCCTCATAGGACTCACATTTGTGTGCACACATAGTATTGACAATAGTAAATTACAACCACAGTCTAATACTAAAGAAATATGAATAAAATATTACATGCCTTGATTAAATAAACAAATAACTTAAATAGAGTTCCTATAGTTCACGCGTTCGTCTAGTAGACTGCAAATTGGTCCTAAGTTGGAATCCACTAAGAAGGGGGAGGGGGGAGGGGAAATTTTAAAACAACAAAACTATGAGTAGAAGGCTCAGTAAGACTAAACTTAAAAAAAACATTAATTTGAATATAAAATTTTATAATGGCAGAAGAATTATAAAACATAATAAATAAGGCTCATTAAATTTATGCTTACCATTTAATCTATCATTCATCCGAAATGTTCTTATTATCTTTTTCTTCGACAAACCAAATAAAAACATTACCGTAGTGGCCCAACTGGATTTCGGGACCTGTCCCCAAGGTCGTTCTCTACACGACCTGATCTTTGAATATGTTATCATGCCCTAAGTATATATCAATATTCAAGTCTCATATTACCGTGTGTGCTCATTTACATTTATTATGTCGTTCATTATGATCATTTCATCATTTCACAATTTATGAAAATGACCTGTGAATTCATCTTAATCATTTCTTCAAAACATTTTGAAAGAAACACTACCCTTTTTAAAACATGGCTACCAAAGAAAGAGGTTTGGAGTCCTACCTCGATATCTAGTAGAGAAGCTCAACACTATAGTCCCGATCCACTATATATTAGCTCCACAGAACTACAAACAACCTTAAAGGTGAACTAAGTTTGTCAATATCTACCTTAGAGTATTCTATAATAGTATACTATCTCATGGTCTCTTAGTATGCTTTTAATATCCACAAAATCATATCACAAAGTTAAAGTCTTTATCTAGGTATTAGATAGTGAAAACGAATAAAAAACAACAAATTTTATAGGGCTCGGTTGGCCTACCAAACTTCCTAATTTGGCCAGCCGATCGACAGTACAAAATAGGCCTGCCAAACTGCTCCAAATTCGGCCTGTCGATAAGATGAGTCCGACATGTTGGACTTATGGATTTGACTTGTCGATACTCATGATTAGGGCCAACAATTCAGACACGGCATAATGACACGATACGAAAACGACACGAGATAAACGGGTTTAGACTGCACGTTTATTAATTGTGCCATAAATGGGTTGACACGAATAACACAAAAATAAACGGGTTGGATTCATGCTAACACACTAAACACGCCTTAACATGTTTAATTAAACGGGCCATAAACGTGTTAACACGGCACGACACGACCCACCCATTTATAACACATTTAAACTTAAAAATAAAATATTTGAAATATTTATAGTAGGTTAGTATTAATTAGATATTGTGTTTTTGTTAATTTTCTTTATTGGCTTTTTTTTAAAATTTTTTTTAAATTTTTACTTAATTGGGTCAGAAACGTGTCATATGTGTGTTGTTATCGTATTAACACATTACGGCACGTTTAATAATTGTGTTAATTGTGTCGTGTCGTATTACACGTGTCATAGGCGTGTCGTGTTCATGTTTGTATTTATGACATATTTATTAATCGTGTCGTGTTTGTGTTGGGGCTAAACGTGTCGTGTTGTAAACATGCCAACATGAACACGATACGAACACGATTATTGCCACCCCTACTCATGATTGGCCTACCGAACTAGCAAAATCTAAAAAATCCCAAATTTTGAGCCTCGGCCTCCCCGAGCTTGAAATCTTATTTCCAACGTGTTTTTTAATTCCTAGAGCATACATAATGTTCATAAATAATAGAAAAACATATTGGAACACTTTTAAACACTTTTAAACAAGTTTTTCACAAAGATTTTCAATTAAATCTGAAAATGAGAAAAAAAAAGGAAAAACTTGATTTAATTTGATTTTTGTCTAATTAAGCCTAGATTCATGATGATTTGGGCCCTACAAACCTAGATTGAAAGTTTTCTAGCTAAAAGAAACTCAGATTTTAACATCTAAGGAGAATTGAAAAATTTGGGACAAAAGTTTGAAATTGAAAAAGGGTTAACTAACCTCGAATTTGAGCTTTGAATCGAGTTTGTGGAGGCTCAAACGTATTCCTTGGCTCTTAATCTAGTTGAGGATCAAAGCTTGAGCTCAAGATTTTTGGATCAAAATAAGAGAGAAAAGAGAGAGGAAGAGGCAGCGATAGAGAGAAGGGAAAAAGAGAGAGAGAGTGTGAGTCTGAGAGAGTAAGAGGAAAAGAGAAAGAGGAGATAATAAATAGAGAGGGGGACTAGTGGTTTCTTAGATGCAATACCATGTCTCACACATGGTTTTTCCAAAAAGGAGATATATCGGGTATTTGACAAATTGTTTTATTTCAAAACTTTAAAATAACAATTAGAAATAGTTAAAAGAAAACTAATTGGAAGAATTTCACAAAATAATTAAATTAAGTTCAAATTACATTAAGGCACACTAATTCACTATTTTACACTAATTATACTTAATTAAATTTCTGTGTGTTATAGTTTGTTATCTATTGAAGATTTTGTTAAGAAGCTATTTAAAGAATGTGATATATATTAATAACAATACAACAGATTTGAGATAATATGACCTTTATTTAACAACCGTTTCTCAAAAACCATCGTGATAAGGCCAAAAAAATGTGACGAGTTATGCCCGCAAACACAAAAACAATTGTGGTAAGTGCGGGAGCTACCACGATAGTTTTTTAAAAAATCGTCATGGTAGCTTATACTTACCACGACAGATTTTTAAAAAACTGTCGTGGTAGCCACTATTAGAATCTTAAGATTATATAATTCTTATTTAATAAGGTTTTTTCAAACCCCGTCCTGGTAAGGAGAGGTAAAAACGCAAAGAGTACGCCTGAAAGTGCAAAAACCAAGGTGTTAGTGTGCGGAACCTTTCACGATGGTTTTTAGCAAAACCGTCGTGAAAGGCAAATTTGGGCGGGTGACTAAATATTTCAAATATGGGACCTTTTATGACGGTTTTTATAAAGACCGTCGTGAAAGGTAAATTTAGACGGGGGACTAAAAATTTTGAATATGGGACATTTCACAACGGTTTTTATAAAAACAATGGTGAAAGGTTCTGCAAACTAAAAATTTTGAATATTGAGACCTTTTACGACGGTTTTTATAAAAACCATTGTAAAAGGCTCGGCATCTTGGCGCGTGCTTAAATTTAGGTGGGAGACTAAAAATTTTGAATATGGAACCTTTCATGATAGTTTTTATAAAAGCTGTCGTGAAAGGTAAATTTGGGTGGGGGACTAAAAATTTTGAATATAGGAACTTTCACGATGGTTTTTATAAAAAACTATCATGAAAAGTTTTGCATCTTGGCGTGTGCTTAAATTTGGGCAGGGGATTAAAAATTTTGAATATGAGACCTTTCACGATGGTTTTTATAAAAACTGTCATGAAAGGTAAATTTGGATAGGGGACTAAAAATTTCAAAATAGGACCTTTTACGACAGGTTTTATAAAAACCGCCGAGAAAGGTTCTACATACTAAAAATTTTGAATATCAAGACCTTTCACGACGATTTTTATAAAAACTATCGTGAAAGGTTCAGCATCTTAGCGTGTGCTTAAATTTGGGCGGAAGACTAAAAATTTAGAATATGGAACTTTTCACGATGGTTTTTATAAAAACCGTCATGAAAGGTAAATTTGGGCAGGGGACTAAAAATTTTGAATATGGGACCTTTCATGACGGTTTTTATAAAAACCGTCGTGAAAGGTTCCGCATACTAAAAATTTCAAATATCTAGATCTTTCACGACAGTTTTTATAAAAACCATCGTGAAAAGTTTCGCATCTTGACGCATGCTTAAATTTGAACGAGGGACTAAAAATTTCCAACATAGGACCTTTCACGACGGTTTTTATAAAAACTGTCGTGAAAGGTAAATTTGGACGGGGGACTAAAAATTTTGAATATGAGACCTTTCATGATGGTTTTTATAAAAACCGTCGTGAAAGGTTTCGCATACTAAAAATTTTGAATATCGGGACCTTTCACGACAGTTTTATAAAAACCATCGTGAAAGGTTCAGCATCTTAGCGCGTGCTTAAATTTAGGCTGAGGACTAAAAATTTCAAATATGGAACCTTTCATGACGATTTTTATAAAAACCATCGTGAAAGGTAAAATTTGGTGGGAGACTAAATATTTAGAATATGGGGTTTTTCACGATGGTTTTTATAAAAATTGTCGTGAAAGGTTCCGCATCTTGGCGTGTGCTTAAATTTGGACGGGGGACTAAAAATTTCAAATATGGGACCTTTCACAACGGTTTTTATAAAAACCATCGTGAAAGGTAAATTTGGACGGAGGACTAAAAATTTTGAATATGGGTCCTTAACGTGAAAGGTTTTGCATACTAAAAATTTTGAATATCAGGACCTTTCATGGTGGTTTTTATAAAAATCGTCGTGAAATGTTTCACATCTTAACGCGTGCTTAAATTTGAGCGGGGGATTAAAAATTTCAAATATGGGATAAAAACCATCGTGAAAGGTAAATTTGGACGGGGGACTAAAATTTCTCATATGGGACCTTTCACGACGGTTTTTATAAAAACTGTCGTGAAAGGTTCAGCGTACTAAAAATTTTGAATATCGAGACCTTTCACGACGGTTTTTATAAAAACTATCATAAAAAGTTTCGCTTCTTGGTGCGTGCTTAAATTTGGGCGGGGGACTAAAAATTTTGAATATGGGACCTTTCACGATGGTCTTTATAAAAACAATCATGAAAGGTAAACTTGGATAGGGGACTAAAAATTTCGAATATGGGATCTTTCATGACGGTTTTTATAAAAATTGTCGAGAAAGGTTCTACATACTAAAATTTTGAATATCGAGACCTTTCACGAAGATTTTTATAAAAACCGTCGTGAAAGGTTCAGCATCTTAGTGCATGCTTCAATTTGGATGGAAGACTAAAAATTTTGAATATGGAACTTTTCACGACGGTTTTTATAAAAACCGTCATGAAAGGCAAATTTGGGCGGGGGACTAAAAATTTCGAATATGGGACCTTTCATGAGGGTTTTTATAAAAACCGTCGTGAAAGGTTTCGCATACTAAAAATTTTGAATATCGAGACCTTTCACGATTGCTTTTTAGAAAAACCATCCTGAAAAGTTTTGCATCTTGGCGCGTGCTTAAATTTGGACGAGGGACTAAAAATTTCAAATATAGGACTTTTCATGACGGTTTTTATAAAAAACATCGTGAAAGGTAAATTTGGATGGGGAACTAAAATTTTCAAATATGGGACCTTTCATGATGGTTTTTATAAAAACCGTCGTGAAAGGTTCCACATACTAAAAATTTTGAATATCGGGACCTTTCATGACAGTTTTATAAAAACCGTCGTGAAAGGTTCTGCATCTTGGCACGTGCTTAAATTTAGGTAGAGGACTAAAAATTTTAAATATGAAACTTTTCATGACGGTTTTTATAAAAACTATTGTGAAAGGTAAATTTTGGCAGGAGCCTAAAAATTTTGAATATGAGATCTTTCACGATGGTTTTTATAAAAATCGTCGTAAAAGGTTCCGCATCTTGGCGTATGCTTAAATTTGGACGGGGGACTAAAAATTTCAAATATGGGACTTTTTACGACGGGTTTTATAAAAACCGTTGTAAAAGGTTCAGCATACTAAAAATTTTGAATATCGAGACCTTTCACGATGGTTTTTATAAAAACTATCGTGAAAAGTTTCGCATCTTGGTGCATGCTTAAATTTGGGCGGGGGACTAGAAATTTTGAATATGGGACCTTTTACGACAGTTTTTATAAAAACTATCATGAAAGGTAAATTTGAACAAGGGACTAAAAATTTTGAATATGGGACCTTTCATGACGGTTTTTATAAAAACTGTCGAGAAATGTTCTACATACTAAAAACTTTGAATATCGAGACCTTTCACGACGATTTTTATAAAAACCATCGTGAAAGGTTTAGCATCTTAGTGCATGCTTAAATTTGGGTAGGAGACTAAAAATTTTGAATATGAAACTTTTCACGACGGTTTTTATAAAAACCGTCATGAAAGGCAAATTTGGGCGAGGGACTAAAAATTTTGAATATGGGACCTTTCATGACGGTTTTTATAAAAACCGTCATGAAAGGTTCAACATACTAAAAATTTTGAATATCGAGACCTTTCACGACGGTTTTTAGAAAAACCATCGTGAAAAGTTTTGCATCTTGGCGCGTGCTTAAATTTGGACGAGGGACTAAAAATTTTGAATACAGGACTTTTCATGACGGTTTTTATAAAAAACGTCGTGAAAGGTAAATTTGGACGGGGGACTAAATTTTTTGAATATGGGACCTTTCATGATGGTTTTTATAAAAACCGTCGTGAAAGGTTCCACATACTAAAACTTTTGAATGTCGGCACCTTTCATGACAGTTTTATAAAAATCATCGTGAAAGGTTCTGCATCTTGGCACGTGCTTAAATTTAGACGGAGGACTAAAAATTTCAAATATAGAACCTTTCATGACGGTTTTTATAAAAACCGTCGTCAAAGGTAAATTTTGGCGGGAGCCTAAAAATTTCGAATATGGGATCTTTCACGATGGTTTTTATAAAAATCGTCGTGAAAGGTTCCGCATCTTGACGCATGCTTAAATTTGGATGGAGGACTAAAAATTTCAAATATGGGACTTTTCACGACGGTTTTTATAAAAACCGTTGTGAAAGGTTTCGCATACTAAAAATTTTGAATATCGGGACCTTTCACGACGGGTTTTATAAAAACCATCATGAAAGGTTCCACATCTTGGTGTGTGCTTGAATTTTGGAGGGGGACTAAAAATTTCGAATATGGGATAAAAACTGTTGTGAAAGGTAAATTTGGACGGGAGACTAAAAATTTCGAATATAGGACCTTTCACGACGGTTTTTATAAAAACCATCGTGAAAGGTTCAGCATACTAAAAATTTTGAATATCGGGACCTTTCTCGACAATTTTTATAAAAACCATTGTGAAAGGTTTCGCATTTTGGCACGTGCTTAAATTTGGGTAGGGGATTAAAAATTTTGAATATGCTGACCTTTTACGATAGTTTTTATAAAAACCATCATGAAAGGTACACGCGACCTTTCACGATAGTTTTTATAAAAACCGTTGTGAAAGGTTCCGCATATTCAAAATTTTTAGTCCCCGCCCAAATTTAAGCATGCGCCAATGCCTTGACTTTCCCTTTTTATTCAAAATTCTCGAACTCAAACCCTCTCTAACTCTCAAACCTGCTTCTCTCTCCCTTTCTCTCTCTAACTCCTCCCCCCCAGGCCCAACCATCGATGAACCCAGCCACCCATGACATTCTGTGGACTTTGACATTCTCCTGTCACTCTCTCCATGACCCCACCATCATTTGACCCCAACCCCTAACAAACTTGGCGCCGTTTGTTGCTATTTGTCCTCGTCCCTTGACATTCCATCGAATTTGCCGTCATTTGACTCTTTCCTTGATGTTTTCTGACTCCACCACTGTTGGTAAATTTCAAACCATTAGTTTTAGTTTTAGTGTTATAGGTAGTTCTAAACTTAATATTATTTGGTTATTTTTGTGTTATTTAGCTTTAGTTTTAGTTTTAATATTACTTACGTTACTTTGTTATTTGCCATTTAGTATGTGTTA
This sequence comes from Artocarpus hirsutus, assembly GCA_946598075.1. Classification (NCBI taxonomy): domain Eukaryota; kingdom Viridiplantae; phylum Streptophyta; class Magnoliopsida; order Rosales; family Moraceae; genus Artocarpus; species Artocarpus hirsutus. The sequence goes on from CAMOHE010051252.1 coordinate 47,368, forward strand.
TTTGTATTTGGTGTTTGAAAGAACTTCGAACAACATTTAGCATTTTGGCATGAGAATAGGTTACTTTTTGTGTGATTGTGATGCCAAAGTATTATTATGATGCCCACCACATATTTGATGAAAAGCTTCTATGACTATGTGTTTGTGTTTGTATTTGTGTTTTAGTTAATTAGTTTTATTTTCAATATTTTTGTTAATTCTATTTATTTTTGTTATTGTTTCTTTGCCTCACACGTAAAGACATGGACTTAGACACCAAGAATCCATCAACTCTTGTGCAAGCATAAAAAAAGTACATGACTTTACAATGTAAATATATATATATATATGATTTTGTAAAAAATTTATAGTTCAATGTAATTATATGATTATAAAGTCAAGGCATTGCATTAATGGTGAAAATATGGGACTATTCATATTATGGGAAACTAAAAATTTTGGTTATTTTTTTAACTTCAGACCAACTTTTTCACAACGGTTTTTATGAAAATCGTCATGAAACAAAGCCTTACATGACAATTTTTAAGAAAACTGTCGTGTAAGGCATAGCATACATGAGGAGTTTATGTTAATCGTATTAACAGCTACTCTAGGAGGAATGTTTTTATGCGGTGCTAACGATTTAATAACTATCTTTGTAGCTCTAGAATGTTTCAGTTTATGCTCCTATCTATTATCTGGATATAACAATAAAGATGTACGGTCTAATGAGGCTACTACGAAATATTTACTCATGGGTGGGGCAAGCTCTTCTATTCTGGTTCATGGTTTCTCTTGGCTCTATGGTTCATCAGGTGAAGAGATCGAGCTTCAAGAAATAGTGAATGGTCTTATCAATACACAAATGTATAACTCCCCAGGAGTTTCAATTGCGCTAATATTCATCACTGTAGGAATTGATTTTCATAAACTTAGCATACACGATGGTTTTCATAAAAACCGTCGTGTAAGCTCAGTGTAAGGCTAAGCTTACATGACGGTTTTTATGAAAACCGTTGTGTAAGCTTAGCATTTCACGACAGTTTTTGATGAAAACTATCGTGGTAGCCTCATCCCAAGATCCTAGAACCCCACCAAAATAAGGATTCCATGCCAGTTAAAAACCGTCGTGAAAAGTTTTGTTAGTACCATGACAGACGATTATACGATGGTTTTTTAACCATCGTGAAAACATACCATGACAGTTTTAAATCGTTGTGTAATCTACAGTTTCTGCTAGTGTAAGAAGTTGATAAGGTCAGAAAGTTTGGTAACAAACTATTAAGATATAAATTATGTGACATAAAACACTAATTCAAATCAAAGAAAGCTCATTACCGAGCATTTTCCACAAATTACCTTCTCTCACTAAACTTTCTATCTCACTTTTGTGAGATTTTCTCGAGTTTCTTATAAACTGCCAAGTAGTATCAATTGGCACAATCGCTTGAAAGTTGGACAAGTACCACCTGTATAGCTTCTAGATTATATATATATATAATATTTATAGGAATATGAATGATTAATGGCCATTTGTTTCTGATCATTTTTTTTTTTGAAAAAGGAAAATTGAACAATTGAAAATTCTGTGTATATTGAATTGATTGATTACAAACGAGAAAACATATACACATATAAGATATCATTCTAGCCTATTGTAGAAAACTATGTATGGTCCATCAATAAGAATGAATGGCAAATATATATAGCTAATTTCAATCCCAATAATTATGGAATTTTTTTTCTTTCCTATTATACTCCCCTCAAGATAGAGCGTGAATGTCAAGAATGCCAAACTTGCCGAGTAGGGAATCAAAATTCGATGAACTAAGCGGCTTAGTGAACAAATTAGCAAGCTGAGAGGTCAATGATACATGACCATTTGCAATGGCACCTAACTGAATTCGTTCTTGAACGACACAATAATCGATCTCTACATGCTTGATGCACTCATGGTAAACTAGATTGGTTGTAGTGTGGAGAGCTACTTTACTATCACAAATATTTTCGATGTTGTTGCGTTCTACCCAAAAGTCATCCAACAAAAACTTGAGCATGTAAGTTCACATGTAACGGAAGCCATAGCTTAATACTCCAATTTGGTAGAAGATCTTGAAATTATAGTTTGTTTATTGGTTTTCCACAAAATGAGAGCACTTTTTATATTGCCCAAAATGTTTCTTTAAATGTAGACGTATGTAGTTTAGAAAGGTTGTCGTATCCACAAGAAGGTGAGCATTTAAAAGATTGAAAATTTTTAGTTTAAAGTGGAAAAGGATCTTTTAAAACAAAACTTAAAAGAAAACAAATATATTTGAGAATTTTAAAATAAGTTTTTAAAACATAAAATTAAAACGATAAAGTTTTGAGAATCCCTTATATGTTTTGTAATTGATATGAAATTTTAACTTTAATTAATAATTATCTAAAGTATTTGATTTATTATATCTTTTCTTATTAATTTCAATCACTTTTAATAATTTTATAAGTAAACCTAAAGCGACAATGTAGCAAGCTAGAATGCAGTAAGAGTTTTTCTATAAAAAATGATAAGATAATCACCTCTCACTAATAATTTTGTGCACAAACTATGAAAATTTTAACCGTTATCACTATAGTTATAATTAACATTATTTTGAAATAGAAAAGATAATAACAAGACAAAATTATTATATTTAAATGGAATAAGTTTTTGCACAAATTTTGGCAGCACCCCATCTTATGAAATATCTAAAATTGATAATATAACAAGTCATATTGTTGTAAAAGACATTTCATAAAATTAAGAATTATTTCATTATTATTAATATTAATTATGTAACATAACTAAATTGCATAAACAAAGCATGATTGAATTTATGTAAAAATGTGCAGTATAATAGCACTAAAAATAATTATTAAAAACTTGAAAATATATTTTATTCCATAAAAATATAAACATTGCAAAGCAACTATAGAGTTAAATCTATACAAGAGTACTATACATACAAGATTATCTTTCTACCCCACCAAACTCTCTAAGTTAATTTAAACATTATTTTAGTATTAGAAGTGAGAGTCGAGAGAATACCCTAATAGGATCTCCTCCCAAAAGGGATACTGATGTGTCTAACTCAGCATTTGAAGGAGGAAAGTCGAAAATGGCCATGGAATGCGAATCAAAGGGGGTTAGGTATTTATAGTAAAAAATTTTACTATTAAAAATTATTTTATTAATTTATTTATATTATACTATTTATTTATTTATTTATTTATTTTTATCTATTTTTTCTTTTCTTTTTCTATTAGTTGTCGTCTAGCCTATAGACTGATTTGTTTTATTATTTTTTTCTTCTTCGTTGTGCTGATAGAGATTTTTCATTGTACATGTCAAAGTTTAAGATCCATGTGGCGCTAGTACAAGATGGATGTGTCTTAGCCCTTGGATTATTGACCGAAGACAAAAGCTGCAGTTCAGATTACGCAAAGCTGAGCAGGACCGGTTAGGCTGAAGGTGACTGTTGGATTGGTCTGAGTATGCTGATCTGATGGCACTTGAAGCGTGCGTACTAAGAGCTACAACATCGGATCTGAAGACTGATCTGAGGTAATGGAAAACAACTACCATGGAACGGACGACCTGGATTAAGTTAGCGACTTAATCCGACGGTCCAAAGATTGCCACGTCTCATTTCTTTTTGAATTTAGAATTTCTTTTGATTTCTTATGCATTTGAGGTCCGTTTTTGCCCTCTTTGCACCATTGTGCTCCCTTTTTCTCTAGATTTTAAATTTAAATTTATAAAAACACTTAAATTAATTATTTTACAAGCAAAATGCTTAGAATAATTTTAAAATATTTATTTTACAATTAAAACATACAAAAATAATTACAAACTTCTAAAATTCTAACCTCTTTCGGTTTAACATAGATATTAAGACTCAAAAATATTTTTAGAAATTACTAAAAAAATTATAAAACATGTTTACAAACTAAAAATTTATTTACAAATATTCTAAGACTCAAAATAAAATCACATTACATTATTTTTACAGTTTTAATTATTTATAAACTAAATATATATTTAACACACTATAACGACTCCAAAAATTATCAAAATTATTATGAAACATAAAAATATACTAAAAATATATTCTTAAACATATTTACATACTAAGACATACCAATTAACACAAAAATACTATTAATTAGAGGATTTAATAAAGAATAAAAGTATAAATAAATGATTTTATCTTTAGAAAATATACACTTTTATAGTCTCATTATACCTCCCAACTAGTTTATTGCTAGTTTTGAGCAATTAAAGTGATAGAATTTTGAAATAATTTACTAAATATTTACATAATATAAACCATTTAACTCCAATTTGACTAACCTAACTAAATATACTAGCAAAACAAAATTCTTATTAAAACAATTTATATGCTATTTAATAAAATATAAATAAGCCAAACTCAATGCAAAAGGAGCTAACGAATAATTATAAAGTTTCATAAAAAACTAAGAATAAAATTGTTATGATATTTTGCTTCAAATCACTCAAACAGGCAACAACACTTTAAAGAGTAGAAATATAAAACAGAAATAAACTTTACAATAGCTACAAATAGTGCAATGTCTGGCCCCCTTAAGCTTTCTCTATAAACCATTTAGTGAGCTTTGGGTTAATAACTTCCAGACCAGTTGCCCTAAGGTGCAAGATGTTAAAGCACCCCTTAGAACTTATTTACTCGAGTTAAAAAGGCTACAAAACTAAACTTATCTAATCGTATTCATTAATTTACATAATTACACACTTTATTTATTTACACTTTTTTATCTCTATTTATTTTTATATCTTTTGATTATTTTTTAGTTATTTAATTTAATTTATTAATTTTGAAAAAGTTAATGCCTTTAATTATTCATCTTCACAAAATAACAAAACTCAATACTTATAGCTTTGACTTAACATCACAATTAAGCATTACAGTGCGTGTGTAAAAAGAATGGCTTACAAACACTTTGAAAAATAAACACATAACAAATGTTAAATGAAACCAAAGTTTGGAGAGTCCATAAAGTTAGGCAGTTCAAATAATAGAAAAATGACATTACATTAATATGAAATTCAGAAATAAAAACAAAATAATAACACATTAATTACTAAGAAACTATTATTTACAAGACACTTTTTTTTAATTTTCTTTTTAATTTTATGACTCACAAAAACAAAAATCTTAACAAAACACACAAAATCTGGGGCAAAAATCAAAAGAATAGGCTAAAATCAAAAAAAGTTTGGCACAATTTTACACAATAGGGATGCACAACCCTCTCCCCCAAACTAAATTGTACATTGTCCCTAATGTATAAAAAGATAGTGAGAGTAGCAAAAATATTATCTAAATCAGCATAACTGCAAAGATAATCTGCAACAAACTTAACAAACAAAAATAAAAACTAACAAAATGCACAGCAATATATTATAATCTGCGTCTTTTAAAGTCAGATTCCCAAGATTTTATTTTTGTTTCGAAAATCAAAAATCATGTTTTTTTACATAGATGCTTCAAAATACATCAAAAAAGGCCACAAATACAAAGGATTTGCTAATCATAATCTATTATATCCTCCTTTACTCAACCATTTTGCAAGAATTAAGCTTGAAATTCATTTTCAACTTTTGATAGGTTTTTAAAATGAAAATTTAACGAATATAAAATTAAACAAAAAACAAAATAAGAAAACAAACAATAAAAATAAATATTTACAAAATAGAGTGACAAAAAACTACTCAGGGTTAGTAAATCGGAGCTAGAAGAGTGACTTCTTCGGGCTCAATTTTTCGTTCTATGTAACTTTTCAATCTTTGGCCATCTACTTTGAATATCCTTGCATTGGATGGATCACCTATTTCACAACATATGGACTAGTCCATTATAATTTCAACTTACTAGGATGAAGGTGAAGAAATCCCAATGATAAACCTATTGATTTGGCTTAATATTCTTCCTTACGATCTGCTTGTCATGAAATGCTTTCATTTTTTGCTTTGTAAATAGATGAATTATCATAAGCGTCATTCCTTAATTCCTTAAGTTCAAAGAGTTGAAGTTTCTATTCAATACTTGTAGCACTAAGATCAAAGTTGAGAGCTTTAGTAGCCCAATAAACTTTATGTTCAAGTTCTACAGGTAAATGATAGGCATTTCCAAAGACGAGCTGATAAGGAGACATTCCTAAAGGAGCTTTGTAAGCTATACAGTATGCCCATAGTGCACCTTGAACACGTGAAGACCAATCTTTTTGATCTGGATTCACTGTTTTTTCCAAGATTTGTTTGATTTCTCTATTTGCTAACTTAGCTTGTCCATTTATTTGTGGATGATTGGTAGTCAAAACTTTATGAATTACGCCATACTTTCACATTAAAGCTACAAAAGTACAGTTGTAAAAATGTGTGCCTTGATTGCTGATTATAGCGCATGGTGTACCATACCAAGATAACATGTTTTCTTTCAAAAAATTTATAACAATTATGTTATCGTTAGTATGGCATGCTATATCTTCAACCAATTTTGAAATATACTCCACAACAAGGAGGATGTATAGGTACCTAGAAGAAGGTGGAAAAGGTCTCATAAAGTCTATTCCCGAGCAATCAAATATTTCTATTGCAATAATTAGATTTAGAGCCATCACATGGTGATGGGATAGAGTACCTAACTTTTGACAATTTTCATAAGAATGACAGTAGTGATAAGTGTCCTTGAACAAAGTGAGCCATTAAAGACCATACTGGAGAATCTTTGCAACGGTCTTCTTTGCAGAAAGAATGACCACTACATGCATCAGTATGACAGAATTTTAAGACACTAACCACTTCATTTTCCAGAACAGAACGTCTCATGATTTGATCATAACAATATTTAAAAAGGTAAGGGACATCCCAAAAAAAGTTGCGCACTTTAGTCAAAAACTTTCTTTTGTCTTGCAAACTCTAAGCAGATGGAATTTCACTAGTTGCCAAGTAATTAACAATGTGCGTATACCAAGGTAACTTGATAATGGAGAATAGATGTTCATCAGGAAATTCATCATGAATTGATGGGCCATCGATAGAATCATTGAATTCTAAATGGGATAAATGTTCAGCTACCACATTCTCAACTCCTTTCTTATCCGTAATGGTCAAATCAAACTCATGTAGAAGAAGGATCCATATGATAAGTCAGGCCTTAGCCTTCTTTTTAGAAAAGAGATATTTAAGAGCTGAATGATTAGTGAAAACAATGATGGGTGAACCGACTATGTATGACCAAAACTTGTCAAAAGTAAATACTATAAGAAGCAATTCTTTTTCAATGGTTAAGTAATTCATTTGAGCGTTGTTCAAAGTTCTACTTGTTTAGTACACTGCAAAAGGTTTTTCTTCTCTTCATTGACTTAAAATGACTCCTATAGCGTAATTGCTTGGATCACACATAATTTCAAATGGTAAACTCTAATCAGGGGATTGCATGATAGGTGTAGAGGTTAGCTTAGATATCAATGTTCAGAAAGATTCTTCACATTCTTTCATCCATTTAAACATTGCCTCTTTCAACAGGAGATTACACAATGGTCTTGATATGGCTAAAAAATTTTGAATAGACCTCTGTTAAAATCTAGCATGTCCAAGAAAAAATCGAATATCTCTAATAGTCTTTGAAGTGGCCATGTTTAAAATAAGTTTAATCTTAGCTAGATCAACTTCAATTCCTCTTTTAGAGATAATGTGTCCAAAAACTATGCCAGATGGAGCCATAAAATGGCATTTTTTCTAATGTGACACAGGGCCTTTTTCTTCACATCTTTTGAAAATAGTTTTTAAGTTAAGCATACAAGTGTCAAATGAATCACCAAAGACAATCAAATCATCCTTAAAAAATTACATAATCTTTTCAACATGTCGCTGACAATGCTCATCATGCATCTTTGAAATGTAGCTAGAGTACTGCAAAGTCCAAATGGCAAACGCCGAAAAACATAAGTACCGAAAGGACATGTAAATGTGGCCCTTTTCTAATCTTCTAATACTATCTCTATTTGATAGCATCCTGAATATCTATTGAGAAAGCAACAGAAAAGATGACTAGCTACCCATTCTAAAATTTGATCAATGAATAGGAGTGGGAAATAGTCTTTTCAAGTGGCGGCATTCTCCTTTCAATAATCAATTCATATTCGCCATCCAATGACAACTCTTATAGAAACAAGAGCTTCTTTTTTATTCTTTCTCACAATTACACTAGACTTCTTAGGTACAACTTGAGTTGGATTGACCCATTTACTATCCGCAATGGGGTAAATGATGCCTGCATTTAACAATTTCAACAGTTTATTCTTCATAAACTCTTTCATTGTTGGGTACAGCCTTCTTTGGGGTCTCTTCTTTGGATTAGCAACTTCTTCTAGTTGAATATGATGGGAACAAATCAAGGGACTAATACCCTTGATATTAGCTATTGTCCAACCTAAAATAGTTTAATGATCATGCAACATGTTGATTAACCATTGCTCTTGTGATTCATTAAGTTTGGATGAAATAATGATAGGAATAGAATCATTGAATCCCAAGAATACATGTTTTAGTCCTTCAAGAAGTTGGGCTAACTTAACTTTCGAGATCTCTTCAATGGATGGTTTTTGGATTTTCTCCTTCTAGAAACAACTTTTCAATAAATGCTTGCCAAAACTTTGTTCCTTTGTTTAATGAATATTTGGGAATATAAAAAATGGGATCAGAATTTTCAAGATCAAAACTTTGGAAGACTTCTTTAAGCACATCGTGAACAACATCATCAATGATTTTAGTGTAAAAATACTCATCATTACTTTGAAATTGATTCCCGATATGGAAAACATTCACTTCAAGAGTCATATTTTCAAAAGATATTTTTATGAGACCATTTCAATAGTTAATGAGAGCATTAACTACAGCTAAGAAAGGTCTTCCAAGGATGATAGGAATTTTTTATTTTATGTCCACCTCATATTGAGTATCTAAAATGAGAAAATCCATAAGGTAATAGAACTTATCAACTTGCAACAAAACATCTTCAACTATCCCTCATAGTTCCTTGATGGATCGGTCGGCCAATTGCAAGACCATAGATGTTGGCTTAATCTCTACAAGTCCTAGTTACGAGTAAATAGAATAAGGCATAAGATTGACGCTTGCTCTTAATTCTAACAAGGCTTGATTGATTTCATGAGTTCCTATATAACATGTGATTGTGGGATATTCAGAATCTTTGTACTTGATCAGTGCTCTCTACTCAAGAACTACGCTTAATTTCTCAGTCAAAAATGTAGTCTTTGTGGCACGATGCTTCTTTTTCATAGTGGACAAGTCTTTCATAACTTTGGCATAAGCAAACACTTGTTTTTAAGTATTTGCAAAAGAGGAAGGTAGATTCAAAGTTGCATTAAGTGTTCCAAGATTTGTTCATAATTTTCTGACACTATCTAGTGGATTGACGAGCTTAGGGGAAAGGATCTTTTACTAGAAGCTTATTCACTTTTTCTTCTTGTCTTTGTAGAACAACTTCTTCATTATTTATGTTTGTGATGTTTAATTTGTCCAACGATTTACCGCTAGGAGTGGTAACATAACCAACCTTTTCATCATTCTTCTGTTCAATATTAGAGATTTGTTTCATGTCTTGAGTTTAAGATGAACTTTTTTTGAATCAATTCCTAGATTTCTTTTGTTGTTTGTGTGATAGTAGCTTCAACTTTATGATTTCACTTGCTTTGTACTTCAACGTTTCCTCAAGAGATTTACTTGATAAGTGTGAATTAAAGGAGCATGTATTCTCTTGGATGCATTTCTTCTTAAATTTGCTATTGATTTCCAAACGGTTGCACTTGATTTGAATTCCTCCTATCGAAATTTAAATTGTTTCTTCCATCAAGATTGAGAGTTTCAGGATAAGGAGTAAAAGGCTTATGATTTGTCCCTAAGGCATTACATTGTTCCTCATATACTCCTATAATTTCCTGATAAGCAAGAAAATCCAATGGTTGTTCAATCCTTCCATTCACGAAATTTATTCCTTGCAATTCAGCTCTTATGATAGCCTAACTTCCTCTCTTATTCTTTGTTTTGAGGATTTTTTAACTCCCTTGTAAGATTTTCAAGCTAAACTCTATAGTTGTAGTTATCCTTTTCCTTTAATTGATGAATTCTAGTTGATTGAGACTCATTAATACTATAAGAAATATCTAAGTCAGCCCACAAATGAAATTTTTAGCAAATTCATCAAGAAATTCCTTGGCCTCTTCAGGATCCTTGTGTAAGAATTTTCTATTACACATCACTTCCAGATATTGATGATCATGACTTGTGAGTACTTCATAGAAGAAGCTGATAAGATGCTAATTCTCATAACCATGGCGAGGACATTGACTTAATAAATCTTTGAACCTTTCCCAAGCTTCATAGAAATTTTAATGATCGTTCTATAAAATAGTCAGAATTTATAGAAGAAAGCAAATGTCTTATTATCCCATGATTCAATGCATTAAGGTCTTAAAGAATAGAGCTAGCTTCTGGCTTTTTCTTTTGAAGAGAAAGAAAAGAATTTCAATTTAATAGAATTAGCAACGCCAAGGTGATTATAGAAAGTGGCAACAACTTCCTCAAATTCATGAATATAAACATAAGGATTTTCACTTTCTAATCTAAAAAATGTTGGCAAAAGTTGAATTGTGCCTGGATTGAAATCCTGTTGTGGAAGATTCAATGGAAACATAAAAAATCTAGGAGTTAATGTGCGAGTAGCATGTATGTAATATTTCATCAATATTCCTTGGGGATTTTCACCAGGATTCGCCATTACAAATGGATTTGAAAGAACTAGAAGCAGAAGAGTTCAACGATTTTTCACTAGGGTTTCCGAAGTTAGGAGCTTTAGCAAATTGGCCTAGTTTGTGCCTATGTCGAAGCATTAACCCTAAGTGTTTATCTTTTTTTTTAATTTTTTAATTTTTTTAAATTGCAAGGGAAATACGAGATGCTAGACTTTTCTTTATTCAGAGAGAATAAAATAGTGAGTTAAAAGTATCCCCTTGTTTATTTTGTAGATCTTAAGAATCATATGCTTTAAGGATATTCCCAAGAAAGATTGGTAGGGTGAAGGCTCCTTAAAAACCAACCTCCTAGTCAGAATAACGTTCCTAGAATGACTAGTGTTAGGAGAACTTCAAAGTTAACTTATTATGAAAAAGGTTTTCGAATCACTACCGACCTCCAGATAGAACTTCTCAAAGAATGCTCTTCACAAAATCACAATTTATTTTATGAATAACCTAGCTCTAAAGTTTTTTGAAGTTTTATTTATAAGTTTGAGACCTAAATCTAAACCTAAAACAAACAAACAACAATATTATGCAAACTATAATTAAAAAAAATATTTTATTTTCAAGATTTTTTTATTTTTATTTATTTATGTATTCTTTTTATTTTTTTTATTATTTTAACAATCAACACCTAATTAAAACACACAAATATTTAAAATAAAATTTACAAAGGATATAGAAAGATTACTTATATGTTTTCGCGCTTAATTTTGCAATGTAACAAAGTAACAGCGCCTGTCCAGCAATGGCAGCAAATTTTTGTTTTATCACCAAAATGTTTCTTTAAATGATGACGTATGTAGCATGGAGGTTGTCGTATCCGCAAGAAGGTAAGTATTTGGAAGATTGAAAATTTTTAACTTAAAGTAGAAAGGGAAAATTCAAAACAAAACTTAAAAAAATATATTTTTGAAAATTTTAAAATAAGATTTTAAAACATAAAATTAAAATGGTGAAGCTTTGAGAATTCGTTTTATGTTTTGAAACTGATATGGAATTTTAACTTTAATAATAATTATCTAACACATTTGATCTATTATATCTTTTCCCATTAATTGCAAGCACTTTTACTAATTTTACAAGTCAATCTGAAGCGACAATATAGCAAGATATAATGCAGTAAGAGTTTTCCTATAAAAGGTAGCAAAATAATCATCTCTCGCTAATAATTTAGTATACTAACCATTAAAATTATAACAGCTATCACTACAATTATAATTAAAATAATTTTAAGATAGAAAATAAAATAACAAAACAAAATTATCATATTTAAATAGAATAAATTTTTTCATTAATTTTGAAATCACCTTGCCTTATGAAATATCTAAAATCGACAATATAACAAGTCATATTGTAGTAAAAGACATTCCATAAAATTAACTATTATTTTTGTATTATTAATATTAATTATGAAACACAATTAAATTACATAAATAAAGCATGATTGAATTTATGTAAAAATAGGCAGTATAACAACACCAATGATAATTATTAGAAACTTGAAAATATAATTTATTTCAAAAAATATAAACATTACGAAGCAAATATAGAGTTAAAATCCATACCAGAGTATACAAGTTCATCTTTCTGCCTCACCAAACTCTCTATACTAATTTAGTCATTATGTTAATATTAATAGTGAAGTACTTTCCCAAAAGGGGTACTACCAAGTCTAACTTAGCATTTGAAGGAGGAAAGGCCAACATGGCCATGAGATTCAAATTAAAGAGGGGGTTAGGTATTTATAGTGAAAATTTCACTATTTAAAATTATTTTAGTAATTTAGTTATTTATTTATTTTTTCTTTTCTTTTTCTTTCGGTTGCCGCCCAGCCTATAGAATATTTTGTTTTATTATTTTTTCTTCTTTGTTATGCTGATGGACATTCTTCACTGTGCGTGTCAGAGTTAAAGATTCGATGCGATGTTAGTACGAGACAAACACGTCTCGACCCTTGGATTGTTGACCAAAGACTAAAGCTACAGTTGAGATTATGCAAAGCTGAGTGGGATCCGAAGACTGATCTGAGGCAGTGGAGGATAGCTGGCATAGAACGGATGGACTGAATTAAGTTGACGGCTTGATCTAACAGTCCAAAGGCTGCCATGTGTCATTTCTTTTTAATTTTTAATTTCTTTTGATTTCTTGTGTATTTGAGGTCCCTTTTTGTCGTTTAACTCCGTTTTTCTCTAAATTTTAAATCTAAAATTCACACACACTTAAATTAATTATTTTGTTAATAAAATATTTAGAACAATTTTAAAATATTTATTTTACAATTAAAACACATAAGAATAATTACAAATTTCTAAAATTCTAGTCTCTTTTAATTTGACATAGATATTCAGACTCAAAAATATTTTTAGAAATTACAAAAAATATTATAAAACATATTTACGAACTACAAATTTATTTACAAACATTTTAAAACTTAAAATAAAGTCACATAACATTATTTTTATGGTTTTAATTATTTGCAAACTAAACACATATTTAACACACTAAAATGACTCTAAAAATTACTAAAAATATTATTAAACATATGAACACACTAAAAATATATTTTTAAACATATTTGTACACTAAGACACAAAAATACGAACTAACACAAAAATGCAATTAATTAGAGAATTTTCAAGAAATAAAAGTATAAATAACTGATTTTATCCTTGGAAAATATGTACTTTTACAGTCTCATCAAGCTCCTCTAAGGAAAGCACAATAACTAGTTATAGACCACCTTGTGATTGAACACTGAGCCCAATATGCGTCACAATATCCCCTTAAAAGTATATTTCCTTTGGTTGGAAAAAATAATCCTTGCCTAGGTGCACCTTTAAGATATTGCAAAAGGCAATGAACAGCATGCAGATGAGGCTTTCTTGGTCTTGCATAAATTGGCTCAAAATGTGGACTAAATAACTTATGTCTAGCCTTGTAATACTAAGGTAGATGAGCCATCCAACCAACCTTTTATAGCAGATGGATTCCTCAACAATTCTCCTTTTGTGGGCAAGAGCTTGACATTTTCTTCCATGGTGTAGACAGTGGCTTGGCTCCAAGTAGACTTGCTTCATCTAGTATGTCAAGAGTGTACTTTCATTGGGATATCAAAATTCCATCAGCACATTGAGCAACTTCAACGCCAAAAAATATCGTAATTTAGGGATGAAACCTTTTAAGATCAGCAATTGCATTGTCATTATTGACAGTTATGATCATGTCGTCTACATAGATGAGCATAGTTGTAAAAGAATCACCAGAATTTTTTTTGTGAAAAGTGAATAGTCGGCCTTAGACTAATGAAATCATTTTTGAATGCTCTTAGAAAATTTATAAAACTAGCTCCAAAAGGCTTATTTAAGTCCATATATTGACTTGTTGAGTCGACATGCCATGGGTGTCTCCCTCTGTTGATGAAAACTAGGAGATAGTTGCATATAGACTTCTTTAAGTAAATCACTATGAAGGAAAGCATTCTGGACATCCATTTAGTGAAGGGACCAATTACGAATAGCAACTACAGCAAATAAACAAAGAACTGTGGTTAACTTGGCCACAAGTGTAAATGTTTCCTTATACTCAATCCCTTCATGTTGAGTAAAACCTTTTGCCACCAACTGAGCTTTGTATCATTCAACTGTCCCATCTGAATTATGCTTAATCTTGTACAAACATTTACAGCCAATTGAACGATGACTGAAAAGAAGTCATGTAAGTGTCCAAGTATTATTTTGTTCAAGAGTAGTTATTTTTGCATCCATGGCCTTCTGCCAATTTGGGTCTAATGCTGTCTGTTCATAAGTCATAGGTTCCACAAGTGTAATACTGGCATAAGCAAAATTTCAATAATTTGGTAAGAGTTGTGCATAAGAAACATACTAGGACTGAGGGTGATGAGCGCTCGATGAGGAAGAAGATTGGCTAGAGCAGTGTTATAAAGATGATAATTACTGAGCCTAACACTTGGTTGTTTGATTCAATCAAAGCAATGAGTGGTAGGAGGGATAGTCTCATTTGTGGAAAGCACAGGTGAGGATAAAGGATGGTCATTGTTTTGTTGGGTGTTTTTGTCTATGAGGATTGGTTCTTCTGAGATGTGACGGCAAGGGGAGAACAACCTCATCATGTTGGTCTCCCTGAAGTTTAGCATGGAATGGAAAAATGTGCTCATGAAATATGATGCCTCGAGAAGAAAAGAATTTCTTTGTTTTTAGATCATAATCTTGATAACAAAATATGCACTGACCAGCTCTTTAATCAAATTAATGTGTGGGTTGAAGATTGATGGCGTAGCAAAGACATTCAAAAGTTTGAAGATGATTGTATGTCGGTGGTTTGTTATGAGGTAGTAGATATGGTGTTTTATGAGAAAAAAGAGGTGTAGGTAAACGATTTATTAAATAACAAGCTGTTTGAACACTCTCTCCCTAAAATTTTAACAACAAGTTTGCTTGAAAATGAAGAGCCCTTCCTACATTTAAAAGATGATGAAGTTTTCTCTCTACTACTTTATTTTGTTGTGGTGTTTTAGTATTTAAGGTGTGATGATTTATTCCTTTAGTGTCCAAGTAGTTTTTCAAAGAAAGGATTTCAGTGCCATTGTTGGTTTGAAGAGTTTTAATTCTACAATTAAATTATGTTTCCATCCAAGAAATAAAAGACTATAATATTCTCAGTGTTTCAGATTTTAAACTCATGAGATGTATCCAAGTATATTAAGTATAATCATCAACAATTGTCTAGAAATAATGAGCCCCATAGTGGGATTTTATTCCATATGATCCCTAAATGTCATAATGAATCATTTCAAAAGGTGATTAACAAGAAACTGAACTAGATGGAAAAGGCAAACATGTTTGTTTAGCAAGAGAACAAATTTCACCAACATGCTTAGAATCAAATAAGTTGCAGGATTGGTTTTGGTAAGAACTTAAAAAGGACCAGATAATGGATGCTCAAGATGCAGGTGCCAAAGATTGGAATGTTTACAGATGATGTTGGCAAATACTGAATTTTGGTCTTGTGCGAGGAAGTAGAGGTCATTAAGTTGCTTGCCTAGGCCAATCATCTTCCTTGTAGTACTGTCCTTCACAACACAAAAATTGAAAAAGAATGTTGCTATGCAATTTGACGCTTGTGTTAATTTACTCACCGATATCAAATTAACTCAAAATTGCAGAACTTTGAGGATTTCATCAAATTTAATTTTAGGCGTAATATGCAATGAACCAATTGACTCAATATAAGTTTGACCAGCATTTGGCAAACTGATGGTTGTTTTCTCAATAATTTTTGTGAATTTAATAATTCAAATGAGGACACATGATATGTGGCTCCACTATCAATAACCCAACAAAAATTCGAATATGGTGCAATCGAAGGAGTTTAAGATGATGGTGTGATAATACCTATGGTATTTGCAAAATACTAAGTGTTAACATCATTGTTTTTCTGAATCATAGCCATTAATTGGATGTATTCTTTGGTTGTTGGAAGGAATTTTCCTTCCGTCGCCAATGACTTATTTGGTTCCACCCTCACATTGTTGGCTCTAGTTTGGCACTGATTGGGAGGCTTCATGTTCTCTCCAAGAAGCTTATGACCTACTAGAAAACCATGCAGAAAGTAGCATTTCTCAATGCTATGATAATCACAATCACAATAAGAACAGTGCAGTGGCGTCTTTTGCTTTTAAACCTGATTTGCTTGATTCGTCTTGGTGTTTGGGTCTGCAAGCATGGCATGATGATTCATGTTTCCACAATTGAGGGAGACTTCAACTTGCTTTTCCTGTTGAAGAACCAGCAAAAAAACTCGACATATGTCTGGTAGAGGCTACATCAATAAAATGTGTCCAAGAATGATGGCGTAGTTGTCATTCAATCCCATGAGGAATTGTGTAACTTATCTTTTTCATCCCTTTTCTTGAGTTGTTCCAATCCACCACGTGAGCAGCACAGGGCTCTTGATAAGATAAGAGTTCATCCCAGAGTGCTGTAAGTTTTGTGTAGTAAACAGAGATTGATTGCTGCCTCTGCGTATGTCCCACAATATATCATTTAATCTGAAAAATTCTTGACTCGTTTCCTTGCGAGAAATGCTCTTCTAGATCTGCTCAGATTTCTGCTACAGTTTCAGCATAAATCATGCTTCTTGCTATGTCTAGATGAATAAAATTCAATAACCATGAGATTACCATGTTGTTGCATCGTTGCTAGGAGGAGAAACTATTATCCATGGAAGGTGATCTTTTGATTGAACCTGTGACAAATCCAATCTTATTTCTAGCACTCAGGCTGATTCTCATAGCCTAATTCCATGTACTGTAATTTTTTCCTTCAAGCACCTTGGAGACGAGGATCACGCCCAGATGGTCTGAGTGGTGTAGAGAGTAAGGTTCTAAAGCTTCTATAGCAACCTTAGATGATGTTGATCTTGTTTCATCATTGCTCTTGTCTGCCATGGTAGTAGCTCTAACAAGAGATTAGGTTTTCGGAAGCGTTTGAAGAATTCCAGAATCACCAAGTTCCATGCTCTGTTGACATGAAAAAGGAAAATTGAATAATTGAAAATTCTGTGTATATTGAATTGATTGATTACAAACGAGAAAGCATATACATGTATACGATATCAGTCTAGCCTATTCTAGGAAACTATGTATGTTCAATCAATTATAATCAATAAGAATGAATGACATATATATACAGCTAATTTCAATCCTATAATTATGGAATTCTTATCCTTTCCCGTAATATTTCTCATATATTATTTTGACAAAATTAGTTCTAATAAAAAACTTTTGGTTGCTATAGTTTAAAGCTTTCACATGCTACAATGATCAGAAAAAGTAAGTTATAATATAAAAAAACCCAGGTATAACATAAAAGATATCTTGATGGGACACAACATATCCTAGTAAGGCTTGAAACATATCTTAGCATGTTTGTGGCATAATAAATTTTCCTATTTTATGGCATAAATAAGAATTAAGCATTAAAAATTGGCATTTATAAGAATTGCCCCCTTTAAAAAGTGACAAAGATATAGCCAACTTATACCCAAAAGGTGTATGTGCGAATTAGATCCTTTTTTACATGGTAAAAATTACACAATGTGATCTTTTTTAAAAAATTGAATTAAAGTCTATTTTTGTTTTACAAATATCATTTGTATGTCCCTTTTTTTAATTTTACATGTTGAGAATCCAAAAATACCCTTTAAGTCGACGTATCATGTATTTAGTTTTTTTTTTCTTTTAACAAATCTCCTTATTTTTTCAATAGTTGAGACGTCGAAAAAAATTGATTTTAGAGAAATATAGACATATTTAATTAATTACAGTGTAACTTAAAGAATAAATAATCAGCGTCATTAAATTACTTACAATATAATTTAAAAAAAAATACAAGAAGCAATAAAGAAATGAATATCATTAACTTAATGTATTATTATTTGTACTACCAATCAATGTTACAATCTAAATCGAAAGCATTATTATTACTTAAAGTCTTTAAAAATAAATGTTTTTACATATCATTATCATTATGTATCATTAACTTAATGATATATCAACTATATAACCTATAAGATACACAAAAATGCTTTATAAATACTACATCATTAATTTAATTACATATCACAAAATAAAAAACAAAAATATTATTATCACTTGAAGTCTTAAAAAATGAATGTTTTACGTATCAGTAACTTAATGATATATTAATTATACAACTTATAAGACATACAAAAAACTTAATAAATACTATATCATCAATTTAATTACAATACCCTAATTTTTATTTGTCAGTAAACATTCCAATTTGTTGGTAAAAAAATTCCATCTTTTAGTTGAGGAAATTTTAAAATCATTATTTTAGATACCAAATTTGTTTAGGAAGTATGATTAGAACCAACTTTATAGTTCAAAATACTGTAGCTTGTAAGATGTTTACATTATAGCTACTTTTTGCTTTCACTATAGTATGTGAGAGCTTTACATTATTTGGTAACTAAATAATTTGTTCTAACCATACTTACCATGTTAGATTAGGTGCCCCAATGATTAAATGATGTAATAGTTTTTGAGACATTTAATTAATAAAGAGTTTCTTATTTTAGTCATATATTAAATATGTCCTCTTTATGCTTATTTATATTGAATGTAAGATAAGTAGACAACAGTTTGAGACTGTCCATCAAAACCATTAAGATCATGCATATAATAGACAGACATGAATCTTATGGTAATAGTCTAAATATAAAAGATCCATAATCGAGGGGATAAAGTTGTGTGCTTTATTTGTATTAAGATTGTTATGTCATCTACATCCCCAATTGGAGATGACTTGTCTTGGTCATTAGAGTAGGACTTCATGGATAGAAACATTGGCATTGTTGGACTAGGTACCCTAAAGATTAAATGATGTAATAGTTTTTTAGAGACGTTTAATCAATAAAGAGTTTATTAATTGTTTCATATATTAAATTTGTCCTCTTTATGTTCATTCCTGTTAAATATATGATAAGTAAACTAAAGTCTGAGACTTTCAATCTAAACGTTTAAGATTATGCATATGATGAACATATTATGTGGAAGACATGAATCTTAAAGGCGATGGTACAAATAAAAAGATCCCTTATAGAGCGAATTGTTGGCCTCAAGATTTTACAAAGATATTTTGAATTAGTTTTGATGACAACAAATCAATTTTTGTTATATGCACAATGACAAACAATATTCTTGAGTTTTTGCTAAGCTTAAAATTGAGCAAATCATATGAAGCAAATTGAAAGAACAATCAAGCTTTGGAAGAAATAGGAAAGGACTCACAAAGGCTTGAAGATTACTTGAATTCATTTTTGATTCCCTTACGTAAGTGAGCAACGATCTTGGATCACATAGCTTATGCAAGTTCAAATCACACACACACAAATAGCATTCGTAATAGTTTTCAAAATTGCATATTAAATAAATTTTAATCTACAAAATGTTTTCATACTTGGACCATGTGTCTAAAATACAGACTTAAATCACACATACAATGCACACAAATCACTTAAACAAAGTTTCATAAAATTGCATTTTAGAAACATGTCTTGTGAGGTTATATTCAGCATGATAGGCCTGCCGACCTCCTTGCTTCGGCCTGTCGGTGAAATGCCTTAGAGGTAGAATTTCATTCTTTCCTTAGATGGTCTGTCGGAGTCATAAGCCAGCCTTCCGAATATGCCAACCGGCTTGTAGGAAGCCCTAATTCGGCCTACCAGTGAAATGTCTTAGAGGCAGATTTTATTCCTGCCTCAGGTGGTATGCCAGATAAACAAGACCTGCCTATCAAACATGCAAACTAGCCTGCCAGAACCCCTGTTTCAGCCTATCGATGAAATTCCTCAGATGTAGAATTCAAATCTTGCCTCGGGTGTCTATTAGACTTATAAGACTAGCCTGCTGGTGGTCCCAAGTGACTTGTCAGTCTTCCCAGGTGACCTACCAGTTATATGACCGCTTGGAGTTTAATTCAAAAAATTTCAATTTTTGGCTCATTGGACTCGATTCCAGGCCTGTCGACCAATTTATAACGGCTAATTTTTTGACCGTTAGAACTCTATTTGCAATGGTTATTTTGACCCAAAAATAATATTTTAGGCCATAACTGAGCATTTGGAGGATATATATACCCCTCCATTTATTGTGCTCATTAATAAACCATCAATTGAAAGATTTCTAGCATTGTTTTAAGCATTCATACTCTCCACACACTTTTAAGCTTACACATTCTATATTTTTTCTTGAGAGTTGCTCACACCCTCCAATTAAGCTTTACATTGCATACATCTATCTTTAGAGAGTTTATCTCGTAAGAAAACCAAACAATGTTAATCATATCCTTTAAGTTTTAGGTTTCCAAGCCTTATACGTTTAGGGTTGTTGGTTTGTCAATCTCCAAAAAAAATTGACAATTGTAAGATGTTGTGGTGAGCCTCAGGTAGACGAAGTCACCGTTGTTGTACTAGAAGTGATTGTGCCAAAAAAATGGTCGTTATAGTGTAAGAGGTCGAGTGAATATTTTTTCTCTGCTATAGCAGATGTAGCCATATTGCCGAACCACTATAAATAGCATTTGCATTCCTTTTCCCTTAACTCTTTACTTTAACACATTTATAGTTGCTTATATTATTTGCCATTATAATGTACTTATAGTTTGAGCAAGTTTATCTAGAATTTTTTAGTAATTATAAAAAGTGTTATAAAAACCCCCAATTCACCCCCTTTTGAGTAACTATTCTTGAGCCAACAATTGGTTTCAAAGCTAGAAGCTCAAATTCATTTTTGAAAAAGATTTCACAATCTTGAGCATGGCTACTCAAAGCTTTCAAAACTTAGAAGGTCACTCTATCAATAGACGTCCCTTTTTTCAACGGAACTTATTATAATTATTGAAAAACTAGAATGAAAATTTACTTATAATCCTTTGACTATGATCTTTGGGATATTGTTGAAAATGGACCTTTTAAGCTAATGAAAGAGCTTGAAAAGATTTTAGTTCTAAAAGAACCCAAAGAGTATAGTGATGAAGATAAAAAGAAATTGTCATTAAATGCTAGAGCTATAAACATTTTATATTGTGCTTTAGATAGAAATGAGTTTAATAGGATCACTTCTTGCACATTCGTACAAGATATATGATGCACTTTATAAGTTGTCAACGAAGGCATAAATCAAGTCAAGGAGACAAATTAATCATCTCTTACATGACTATGAATGTTCAAAATGAAAGGCCATGAAACTACTAGTGAAATTTATATTAGATTTATAGATATAGTTAATGGTTTGAACTCTCTTGGTAGGACATTTACACAAAGTGAATTAATTAAAAAACTTGTAAGATCCTTACCAAGCTTATTTGCACATCAAGAGAACTACTTTAGAAGAAGTTATGGACCTTTCAACCCTACCATTGGAGGAATTGGTCAGTTCTCTTATGACTCATGGGATCCCATTGAAGGCAAAACCAAGTTGAAGATGAAGATAAAAAGAAAAAGGGAATAGCTTTGAAAGCCTCCATTCCCGATGATGAAGACGACGACAAAAGCCTCAATCCTAAGGACTTTGAAGAAATGGCGATGCTTGCAAGGAAAAATAAAAAGTTCTATAGAAAATACAACCGAAACAAGGGTACTAGAAGAAAGGAATATCAAGATAAAAAATCAAAGAATGATGAGGTAATTTGTTATGATCGTAAAAAGCCTGGTCATACAAGACCGGATTGTCCTCTCAAAAAGAAAGGTGGAAAGAAGGAAAGGAAAAAAGCTTTCTAAGCTACTTGGGATGAACTCAAATCCAAAGACTCAAACAACAAAGAACCAAGAGAAGTTGCTAAGAAGTTGCTAACATGTGTTTCATGGCCGTAGACGATAATGAAAAGGTAAGTTCTATTGACTCCGATGAAAATAATCATATTGATATCTTAGAATTATCAAGTGCATTCAATGAATTGCATGATGATTATGAAAAACTTGTTCTTAGAAATTAAAAAATTAAAAAGAAAAGTTTTATTTTTTTAGAAGAAATTGAAGTTTTGAAAAATGAAAAATCTAAGAGTGATGCCTGAACAATTGAGAATGCATCTTTAAGAGAAAAAGTTGATGATGTAACAAAACAGTTTTAAAATTCACCAATGGCAAGAAAAATTTTGAATTGATGCTTGGTGAGCAATGTTGTATTTTTGACAAAGGTGGTTTAGGATATAAGCCATACATTGATCAAAAATATTTTAAAAATTATTTTGTTAAAGCATCAACTTGTAATTGTAACTCAAAATATGTATTCACATATTATAATCAAGATGGACATACTTCATTTTGTCATTCCATTAAGCAAAATGCATATTTTGGAGTTAAGCAAAGATGGGTTCCCAAAACCTTGAAAACAAACACAAATGGACCCAAAGTTGTGTGGGTACCAAAAATAAAAAACTAACTTATTTTTGTAGGTACCAAAGAAAAAGAAGGCTAAGCAGCTCCTAGATAGCGGTTGTTCAAAGCATATGACAAGGGACCTCTCATTTTTATCAAACTTCGCCAAGAAAAAAGGTGGTTATGTCACATTTGGAGACAATGCTAAAGGAAAAATTCTTGGTGTAAGTGATATTGGTAATTGTTCTTCTCCTTTCATAGAAAATGTCTTTGTTGTAGAAAATTTAAAGCATAATTTACTTAGTATTAGTCAATGATTTGATAAGGGATATAAAGTAACTTTTTATTCCTCTAGATGTTTGATCAAAAGTGTTTGCAATGGTGAGGTTGTATTCATTGGTCATCAAAATGAAAATGTTTACAAAATTGATGTTGAAAAATGTTCAAATCAAAATTAATGTTTTTAGGCTTTAAATGATAAAACATGGCTTTGGCATAGAAGACTTGGACATGCTAGTATGCATATTTACTTGCAAAAATTTCTAGAAAAGAACTTCTTCAAGTTTTACTAAAACTCAAATTTGAAAAAGACAAAGTATGTGAAACATGTCAATTCATAAAACAAATCAAAACATCTTTCAAATCAATTTCCAAAATTCCTACCACTAAACTTTTACAACTTTTACATTTAGATTTATTTAGTCATTTTAGGACTACAAGTCTAGGTGGTAAACACTATGTCTTCGAAAATGTTGATGATTTTTCAAGATTCACTGAGTTTTATTTTTGGCAAATAAAAATGATGCTTTCAAACTGTTTTCATATTTTTGCAAAAGAGTACAAAATGAACAAGGCTACATGATTACTTCAACTAGAAGTGACCATGGAGGCAAGTTTGAGAGTGATGCCTTTGAATTGTTTTGCTATGAAAAAGGCTATGAATATAATCTTTCGATACTAAGAACTCCTCAATAAAATGGTGTAGTTGAATGGAAAAATAGAGTATTACAAGAAATGGCTATGACCATGCTTAATGAAATGCTTTACCAAAATATTTTTTGGAATACCACATGCTATGTTGTTTATAGAGTTTTTATTAAACCAACATTGAATTAAAACTCATGAGATTTGGAAGGGTAGAAAACTCAATGTTGGCTATTTTAAAGTCTTTGGATGCAAATGTTCTATTTTAAACACCAAAGACAATCTAGAAAATTTTGATGCAAAATACAATATTGGTATTTTCCTTAGCTATTCTACCACTAGCAAAACTTATAGAGTGTTCAATAAAGGAACTTTAGTTGTGGAAGAATCAATGCATGTTGTATTTGATGGAACTAATATTTTCGTCAAGAAAGTGGAAGATGATGACGACTTAGGTTTGGAACATCAAATGAAAAATCTAGATGCTCATCAATAAACCATCAATTAAAAAATTTCTACCACTGTTCTAAGCATTCATACTTTGCACATACTCTTGAGCTTACATATTCTATATTTTTTCTTGAGAGTTGCTCACACCCCCCAATTAAGCTTTCCATTGTATACATCTATCTTTAGAGAATTTATCTTGTGAGAAAACCAAGCATTGTCAATCATATCCTTTGAACTTTAGGTTTGCAAGCCTTATAAATTTAGGGTTGTTGGTTTGTCAATCTCTATAGCAAATTTACAATTATAAGAGGTTGTGGTGAGCCTTAGGTAGACCAAGCCACCGTTGTTGTAGAAGGAGTGATTGTGCCAAAAAGATGGTTGTTATAGTGCAAGAGGTCAAGTGAAGATTTTGCTTGGCGACAATAAACACAAGCATATTGTCGAACCACTATAAATAGTGTTTGTATTCCACTTCCCTTAACTCTTGACTTTAAAGCATTTATAGTTACATATATTATTTCCCATTATAATTTTTGTACTTAGAGCTTGAGCAAGTTTATCTAGAATTTTCAAATAATTGTAAAATGAAGTTTTAAAAACCCAATTCATCCCCCTTTTTGGTAGCTATTCTTGGGCTAACAGGAATAAAGTTGGGCGTTTAATTCATGTAAGGATTTTATGTTTTCTGCATCCTTAAAGGGAAATGGCTTGTCTTGGTCATCAGAGTTAGACTCTGCGAGTAGAAACATTGGTATATTGTCATAAGCGACGATATATTGGATCAAAACAAAAGTTGAATTAATTTAATTAATAATTCTATTTGTTTAAATCAATTTACTTTAGACAATTATATGTATCATATCTTAATCCTAAAATGAATTAATGGGCTCGTATTCTTGACTTGTGTCTTTTGATGTATGAAAGGGTGATATCTTAAATTTTATGAAGGTACACATATCGATACGTTAGAGACATAACTTTTGATTAACATAGACTCGTTATTTATAGATATAAAATCCATATCTCCTTTGTAGAGTTAATGATATTCTCGTATGGGTATTATCATGTGATTGAAAAACTAAAATGCTCAACCCTTCGGATACATTGGTGTAACTGAATAGTATGCTATTTGTGTTGGTTATGAATAACAAGTTTTCGAATGTTGAGATAATGGTACATAAGACAAAAAAAATAATCGGGAAGGTAAAACAGTATATTATCCTCAAGTTGATAATGAATATCTTATAGGGATGTTACATATTATGATATGTCATAGATGATTAACTTATTGGAGTTTTGTAATTTATATATAGTTCGAGAGTGCAGCTCTAAGCTTTTAGTAGAATAGCTTAAGAAATGATACTTATAAATTGAATGTGTTGGGGATGTAGTATTTTATAATTATAGGAGCTTGATAAATATGTGTCCATCAAGCCTCCTTTGCTAACTCACAATATTTTCTGTAATGATACGTCGCATTTTTTCTATATATTGGCAACTTATGTTAATTCTTGGATTGGTTTATATTGAGTTAATTGGATTTAATAATTTATGTTAGTTTATTGGTCAAATTAAGTTTATGAATTAATTTAAGACAAACATGTTGAATTATTTAAATATATATTTTATTTGATATGGAATTATCTATATATGACTGTTTTGATTAGATAACTTATCTATTAGGTTATTTGAATAAAACTAAGGCTCTATCTAAGATTCTTGTCCAGAATAAGATATAGAAACTTCTAGAACTAGGCAAACCGGCAGACCAGTGACCAAGTTCGGCCGACTGGTGGAGCATAACTTAATTATGCAAAAACCGTACAACCGGTAGGCTAGTTGGGCATAGTCCTATTATGCTTCTTTCACTCGTTTTGATGTAGATTTTGACCTAGTTTCAAATTTAGAAGCCTTATCTAAGTAAAATTGACTCCCTATCAACCACTATAAATAAGATACTTATTCCTACAGTCATTTAGATCACCAGAGAAATTTAGAAAGATTATTCTTGTAACGCCCCCCCTTCCGGATGTCACAGATATCGTTATATTCATTCATTAAAACTAAAGCAAACTATTGTAATTGATAATGTATATTTGGAATTATAGTTTGGAAAAGCATTCCTAGGATCTTAGCATACATTTTTTTTTATAGAAATATACAAATACAATTTATAAGAAATCATAATCTTTCTTAATTAAAAACAATTTGCTTTTCCATAGACGTTGTATAAATAGTTTTCTAATAGTTTGCTAATATCATTTAAAATTTAAATGACCTTTGAAAACAAAAGATAAACTTTTTCGAACATGTCTCGACCGGCAGGCCGAACTTTCAACTTCGGCAGGCCGAACTTAACCGGCAGGCCGAAGGTCACCCATCGGCAGGCCGTCCGAGACCTTGCAAAATGGGGTTTTCAAAATTCACAAGATTGGCAGGCCGATGCTTGACAATTGGCAGGCCGATTGAAAAACTTCGGCAGTCCGACCAATATGGTCGGCAGGCCGAACCCTTTTAAAAAAAATGATAACAAGATTTAAAACTTCAAATACGGAAGAAAACTTTATAAATTAATAAAAGACATTCACGAAATTTATAAAAATTGTTCTGAAATTATAAACATACCCATAAAGTTATAAACATAATTAACAATTTAAAATCATAACTTATTCCTTCAAAACTTCTTTCCTTGGCGTTCTTCCATTTGCAACCATCTTCCTTAGCTCATACGCCCATCATAGTGTCCTCCGCCTATTCCATAACTTTCTTACCCTTATCTGCAACATGATGAAAAACTTAAATAAGCTTATGCTTAGTAAGTACATGGTAATTCTCACAATTTAAAACATTTCATGAACCTCATCATTATCATCATCATCATCATCATCATCATCATGATAATAGTGCACTAGGCACATTTTCATAGGAACATATCTTTCATTACATCATTCATATTAAAACATATCCATTTTATCTTTAGGGGCCCAAGTGTTGCACCATAACATCATCATCATAGGTGCGCCGTTATGAGAGGAGAGGGGTTGCAAAGCCTAAACCAAACATGACATGTCCAACCTTTGGGACATCATAAACATAAACATAACATAGGGTGTGCAACACTTATTTAGGTGATACATATATACATACTTATATTTTCATACTTTGAAAACATCATCATGAAAACATGCATAAACTTTCATGCCTTAAAATTCATGGAAAAATCATCATGAAATATCATCATAAAACCATCATGAACATATACTTCAAACCTTTCATAAAACTCATACTTTTCA
>CAMOHE010051253.1:0-20812 GCA_946598075.1 Artocarpus hirsutus
ATTTGTAGAAAATATAAGATGATAATACATAAAGCATTCTCAACAACAAGCAAGTTTGATGTCTAAAGACAATGACCATATTCAAAAGTACAAATTAAGAAACATAATCATTCACTGCAACAAGAAACGTCAACTACAGATAAAGTGATGAACAAAGTCAAGAGTCCATAAAAATTAAAGCGTATCTACTAGGTTCAAAAATAATAGAATGCTATAAATGAAATGATGAACAAAATCAAGTGTTCTTTTTTTTTTTCAAAGCCTTTCTCTACTAACTTACTTGATTTAAATTTTGATCACTTCACAAAATAATAAATAAGTAGATAGGTTTAAGTTTTTTTTTTTTTTAATATATAGGCGGGCGGGTTCGGGTTGAACCCGCCCGCAAAAATTTAAAACCAAACCCGCCCACCGAATATATTGGTGGGCGGGTTGAACCCGCCCGCCAGTAGGTTGTTAATAAAAACTCGCTTTTTTCAAGATGGGCGGGTGCGGGTGCGGGCGGTTGGCGGGTGCGGGGTGGTTTTTGTATAGCCCTACCTAGTCTGGTCAGCCTGCAACAAGAGGAGGGACGCCTCGGAGGTAGGAATTGGTCAGTAAACAAGACAAGGGCCCTTCGATGCTCAAGGCAGGGGGTGCTTGATACAGGTCGGGAACCAGTTAGGTGGGAAGGAGCTTACTTTTTAGAATGCAATAAATGCATCCTATTTATAGGCTATTACTTCGACTGGGTGTTAGGTGAGTTTTGCCCACAACCTGAGTGTCACATCATGGCTTGCCAGGTGGCAAGCGACAAGTGTCATGTCCCTCCGCTGGTGGATGAGCTCCTGTTTAATGGTGAGTTATTTGCCATCTGTTAGCAAGTGATGGCAAGCAGCAGTCTACTTAGAGTGAAGATAGTCCGACCCTAGCTGGCACAGAGTCCGAGGAGGTAGCCTGGGGAGGTGCGGCCCTAAAGAGCCCTAGAAAGCACCTCGGACAAGACATCTAGCGTAATCGGGCAGTTATGAGCTCCACGTATCGTTAACCCAGCTGGGGTGCTGACCACCTAGAGTTTGGCTCCTCGATGGTGGCGTCGAGCTCACCCTTAATATTAGCCCCCCAGTTCACCTGGTCGGTGTCCGGCCAGGTGGACTATGCCGAGTAGGTGGGGTTGGCTTAAAATAGAGGGCCGAGCAGTGTTTTGGGGCTGTGAGAAATGAAGGGCTGTGTAGATTTTCAGGGACACATGTCAGTCTGCGATCTACTGTGCCTCCTATCAAGCGTAATGATCGTGCCTCTTTGTTTTTCGCACCCATATTTTCCGGCCTAAGATGCCTATAAATAGGTCCCTTTTTTCTAAGAATTTTCATTCGCGATCAAAGCAATTTCCCTAGTAGCTAAGGGATACAAGCAAAAGGAAAGAATCAATTATGAGGAAACCTTTTCGCCTGTACCTATTCTTAAATCCATCTGCATTCTCTTGTCCATAGCTGCTGCTCTCGACTATGAGATTCGGTACATGGATTTTAAGATGGTCTTTCTAAATGGCTATCTTGATGAGTCCATCTATATGGAATAACCAGACAGGTTCAACGTCAAAGGTCAAGATGATAAGGTTTGTAAGCTATTAAAGTCAATATATGACTTAAGCAGGCTTCCCATTCTTGGAACATAAGATTTGATCAAGTGATCAAAACTTATGAGTTTGCACAAAATGTGGATGAACCATATGTGTACAAATACATTAAGGATGGGAAATTGGCTTTTTTATTGCTTTATGTAGATGACATTCTGCTAATTGGCAATGATGTTGAAGCATTGTCATTGATCAAAATATGGTTGACCAAGCAGTTTAACATGAAGGACTTGGATGAGGCAAATTTTATTCTAGGTATCCGGATCTTTCGAGATAGGAAGAACAGAATAATAGCTTTGTCCCAAGCCGACTACATAGATAAGACTCTTAAAAGGCTTGCAATGCAGGATTCCAAGAAAGGCGAGCAACCATCTAGGTCTAGAATTACTCTTTTTAAGAAAAACTCTTTAAAGTCTGAGGAAGAAAGTGAATACATGAAAAAGGTGTCTTATGCTTCGGCAGTGGGTAGTCTCAGGTATGCCATGCTTTGTACACAATTGGATATTTGTTGTGCGGTTGGGATTGAAAATCGATTTCAGACAGATCTAGGACCAAACCATTGGGTTGTGGTCAAGCATGTTTTCAAGTACCTAAGAAGGACTCGAGGGTATATGCTTGTGCATTCGGGTAAGGACTTAACTTTTCTAGGATACACTGACTCGTATTTCCAATCCTATCTGGATTCTAAGAGATTGACCTTGGGTTTTGTGTTTACTTTAGGCATCGGTGCCATCAGTTGGAGAAGTGTGAAGCAAAGTTGCACTTCTGATTCAAAAATGAAGGCCAAGTATGTGGCAGCTAATGATGCTTCAAAAGAGGCAGTGTGACTTCACAAGTTCCTTAAGGATCTTGAGGTTCTTGGTATGGATATGGTGATATCACTATGCTGTGATAACAACGAAGCAGTAGCTAATGCTAAGGAACCAAGATTTCACAAGAAGAGTAAGCATATTGATTGAAAGTATCATGTGATAAAGGACTTTGTTGACGGCGGGCATGTCACAGTGTATAAAATCGTGTCAGAGGACAATTTAGCTAATCCATTCATGAAGACACTTACTAGAAGAGTCTTCAAAAGGCATGTGGAAGCTATGGGGATGTGAGATTTGTCATATTTACTCACTTAGTGCAAGTGGGAGATTGTTAGACATGTATGCCCTAAGGAGTAAAAATATAATATCTTTTTGGAGACATTTTTATCAATAAAGGATTTATTCATTATTTATATACCAAATCTTGTCCTCTTTACGTTCATATTTGTTGAATGTATAATATGCAAACAAAAGTATGAGATTGTTGGTCTAAACCTTTAAGAATTTAGCATATAATGGACAGATTATACGGAAGCAATGATTCTTAAGGTGACAGTCTAAATCATAAAATCCGTAATGGAGAGAATAAAGTTGGGCGCTTTATTCATACAAAGAATGTTATGTTTTCTATATCTTTAACGGGAGATGGTTTGTCTTGACCATCGGAGGAGGACTCTGTAAATAGAAACATTGGCACATTATTATAGGTGATGATTTGTTGGGTCGGGATATAAAGTCAATTAATTTGGATTAATAATTCTATCTTAGCAAATTGATTCACTTTAGGCAATCATATATGTTGTATCTTAATCCTGAGATGAATAATGGGCTCGTTGTTTTGACTTATGTCTTTTGATGTACCAAAGGGTAACATCCACATTTTATGTTAGTACGCATGTCCGTACGTTAAAGGCATGACTCTTGATAGCGTAGACCTGTTATTCATAGATATGGAATCCATAACTCCTCTTCAGGAGTAGTCCATATCCTCTTATATGCATTATCTTGTAATTAGAAAACTAGAGGGCTTAACCATTTGGATACATAAGTGTAACTGAATGGTATACCGTCTTTGCATGGTGAGTTTTTCGATGGTGAGATAATAGAATATAAGATAAAATAATCAGGAAGGTAAGACAAAATTTATCCTTAAGCTGATTATGGATAATCCTATAAAGATACGACACAGTATGATATATTATGTAGATTTAGTTATACGGGCTTCGTAATTCTATATACTTTGAGAGTAGAGCTCTGAGCTTTTAGTGAAGTGGCATTAGAGTTGATAATTATGAAATGTATATCTGGGATGTTGGGTTTCATAATTATCAGGAGCTTAAACTATATAGGTCCATCATGTCCCCTTTGCTAGCTCATAAAAGTCCTATAACGATACGATGTGCTTTTCCAATAATTGGCGACTTATGTCAAATTATCAGATTGGCTAAAAATTCGATAGGATCAAATAATTCATGTTTGTTTATCGGTTGAATTAATTTTATGAAAATTAATTCAAGATAAACTTGTTGAATTATCGAGATCAGATAATTCATTATGTTTATTGGTTAGATTAATTTTGAATGAATTAATTTAAGATAAACTTGTTTAATTATTGGGAATATTTATTTTCCTAGACATTATCTAGATATGACTGTTTTAATTAGATAACTTCTCTATTTGGTTATTTGAATTAAAACTGAAACTCTATCCCAAGAATCTTGGGTGGAAAATAAAAGATTCGTAGGGATTATTTATAGTAAGTTCTATAGGCCGATCTTTAAGTTAGGCCTGCTAATGGAGTAAGTTCGGTTGGCCAATCTGCCAATTCGTCTTGCCGACCGAGCGATAAATAGATCACATGTTTTTACACGGATTTTATCAGATATTGATTCTGATTTGAATTTTTGAGGCCTTATCTAATAAGGACTAACCCCTAGGCCCAACCTCTATAAAAAAGGAAGTGAGACTCATTGTTGATTAGATCAATTGAAAGATTAAGAGTGAGACTCTGCTTGTGAGACTCTGAAACTCCCTGTGAGCTATTGTTCACACATCATGAACTATAGCTTTAGGTTTTCTTAATTGGTTGGAAGGAGATTCGCCTGGTGGAAGAACGGTACGAGTGTGCCCACACACACACCGATCGTGGATAGAGAATAACAACAAAGGCTAGTTGGTTGAAGCTCTTCTAGGATGTTACTTCTCTTCACGGATTGTGGTGCTTTTTGGTAAACAAGGTTAGTAAGATCTGGTTAATTTATGCATATAGCGTGTCAAACTTGTACCTTGGAAAGTATTTTGGTATAAAAATTTTTAAAATTCTGTTGTATACTGTTTTTCCAACAATCTTAACATGAATAAAGCACCCAACTATGTTCTCTTGACTATGGACCTTATCATTTAGATGATTACATTTAAGATTCATGTCTTCCACATAATCTATCCATTATATGCATGCTTTTGCTTTTAAAGGTTTAGATTAATAGTTTGAGTTCTTTGTTTGCTTATCATATATTTAATATAAATGAACATAAAAAGGACAACATTTAATATATGAAAATAAATAAAAAATTCTTTATTGATTGAATGTCTCCAAAAACTATTATGTCATTTAACCTAGTCTAACAAAAAAACTATTATGTCATTTAACCTAGTCTAACAATCTCCTACTTATCCTGAGTGAGTAAATGTGATATGTTATGCATCCCTATAGCCTCGATAGGCTGTAATGTCCTTAGACATGATCTTATATGTTACCACATTTCAACTTACCATGATGTTCTTTATCACATGATACTTCCAATGTATATGTTTACTCTTCTTGTGAAATCTTGGTTTATCGCTGCGGTGTTATCACAGTACAACGTTGTTGACTTACCCATTCTAGGAACTACCTCAAGATCTCCAAGGAACTTGCAAAGCCATATAGCTTCTTTTGAAGCTTCATTAGCTACCACATACTTAACCTCCATCGTTGAATATACTCTACGATCTTGCTTGACACTTTTCCAAACAAAGGCACTTTTTTCTAGAGTAAATATAAATCCTAAAGTTAATCGCTTGAAATCCAAATAGGATTGAAAATCCAAATCTGTGTATTCAAGAAGTGTTAGATCCTCACCAGAATACACTAGCATATGACCTCTAGTCCTTGTAAAGTACTTGAAAATATGCTTAATTGCAACCCAATGATTTAGTCCTGGATATGGCTGAAATTGACTCACCATGCCAACCACATAACATATGCATAAGACACCTTTCTTGTGTATTCTCTTTCCTCATCAATCTTTGGACCATCTCTTTTGGAAAGAGTAATTCCAAATCTAGACAGTTGCCAACCTTTCTTGGAATTAGGTATTGCATATTTCTTGAGAATCTTGTCTATGTAGGTAGCTTGGGATAAAGCTATCATTTTGTTCTTCCTATCTCAACATATTTGGATGCCCAAAACATAATAAGCTTCTCCTATGTCCTTCATGTCAAACTGGTAAGTCAACCATAATGACTGATGACAACGCACCAATGTCATTGCCAACCAACAAAATGTTATCAACATAGAACAGTAGGAAAACCACCTTTCCATCCTTAATATGTTTGTAAACCTGTGTGGCTGTACCATACATATTGTCTCATCAAGAGAGCCATTCAAAAAGGCCGTCTTGACATCACTTTGCCAAATCTCATAAGCAAGAGTGGCAACAATGGACAAGAGAATGCAGATGGACTTAAACATAGCTAAAGGTGAAAAAGTTTTCTCGAAATTGATTCCTTTCTTTTGCATGTATCCCTTTGCTACCAGTCTAGCCTTATAGGTTTTGGCTTTCCTTACACCCCATGAGTTTTACCTCTTCAAGAAGGTCCACAAGTTTTCAGACTTGATTAGTCTTTATAGACTTCGTCTTAGTATTTATAGCTTCTATCCAAAGCTTTGAATCAACATCATTCATAGGCCTTTTGTAAGTATAAGAGTTCATGTCATGTTCAACCGACTCAGCCAAGTAAGCTTCATCATTGAACATATGTCTCTTAGGTTAACGTCCGATCCTCCTACTATGCTAATGCTCGCTAGGTTGTTGTTTTGCTATTTTTTCACATTAATTGGATTGGTTTCCAATGGAACCAATGGAGCGATCAAATCACCTGCCATCTCTATAAGTACCACTTTACTATGAGGCTTAAAGTCATTGATGTAGTTTTCCTCAAGAAAAGTCGCATTCATAGAAACCACGACTTTATTTTCTCCTAGGTTATAAAAATAACCCCCCTTTTGTCCTTTTTGGATATCTTACAAATACATAAACTTTAGAACACGCTTCCAACTTATTCGTTTCCATGTCAAGGATAGGAACAGGATATCCCCATATACAAAAATGTTTTAAGGATGTTTTCCTACCCATCTTAAACTCATGAAGAGCTTTGGGAACTGATTTTGAAAGGCAAATTGCTCAAAAGATAACTTGTAGTTTGTAGTACATATCCCCAAAAAGATAAAGGCAATGTCGAATAACTCATCATGGACATAGTAAGCATGTCCAACAAAGTCTTATTCCTTCTATCAATCACGCCATTTTGTTGTGGAGTGTTGGGTGTAGTCAAATAGGATAAAATCTCATTCTCTACCAAGTGTTTTAAGAACTCATCGAAGAGGTACCCTCCACCTCGATCGGATCAAAGTGTCTTTATGGGTTTACATAATTACTTCTCTACTTTAGCTTGAAACTCCTTGAACTCATCAAAAGTTTCACTCTCATTATGCATTACGTAGACATACCCCTATCTCGAGTAATTATCAATAACAATGACAAAATACTTACCTCCTTGTGCCTTGATGTTTATTGGACCACAAACATCAGTATGCATAAATTCTAAAACCCCCATTTTGCTTGATTACCCTTAGATCTGAATAGTCTTTTGGTCATTTTATCCTCCAAACAAGATTTACATGAGGTATAGATTCCACCTCTAAATGACTTAAAGGTCTATCCCATACCAACCTTTGAATCCTATTTAGGCTGATATGATTTAATCGCAAGTGTCAAAAATAAGTCTTATTAGATAGAGATGTCTTAAGTCTTTTAGAGTTATCATTTATCTCAGTATTCAATAGTGAGTCTATCTTAAGTTTAATAAAATATAGGTTATTTAGCATCCATGCACCACAGATAAAAGATTTGTTTTTATGAATTACAACTTTGTTATTAAAAAAATTGAATAAGAATCCTTTAATAAACAAGCAACAAAAATTCAATTCCTTTTAAGTTTAGGAATATAAAAACACTCTCTCAAAACTAAACTCCTATAACCATCAAAATAAAGATGTATGTCTCCTACTACTTCAGCCAATACTAAGGATCCATTGCCCATCTATAATGTGAAGTGCTCTATAGCAAATTTCTTGTTTCCTTGAACCCCTATAAAGAAACATAAACATGATTAGTCCTTCTAGACTCTATGACTTAGGTGTCACTTGATTATTTAACTAAACAAGTCTCAACAATTAGAAGTTCGCACTTACTTTTTTAGCTCGGAATTTCTTGTAATTTTTTTTAATGTGTTTGACCTTCTTGCAAAAGAAACGCTTTAGTTTCTTTGGGTTCTTCTTCTTTTTGTTCTTATTATTGCCCTTTGTCAGAATAGAAGGCTTCCTTTTCTTGACCTTTTGCTTCTTTCTACTCCTAGAATTGGAATTGGAACCAGATGCAACCGCAAGTGTGCCTTATCATCAGTCGGAGCTTCCCTGATCAAGTTTTCAAACTCTTGTAACTACTTAATCAACTTAGTCAAAGTCACATCCTATCTATTGCTCATGTTATATGAAGCTCTAAATAGGATAAACTCCTTAGAAAGAGTCTCAAAGACCATAGTTAATTGTAACTCAGCATCAATGTCAGCTCCATAAGTTTAAGGCTTAAAGAGGTACTAATGACCAATATCATATGCTCCTTTATAGGTGTCCCTAGTTTTTGTTTGTAGTTGAGAAGCTTTCAAAGAGCCCCTTTCCCCTTCGTCAAGGCTTGGCTTTCAAATATATCCTCAAGATTATCCATGACCTGATGAGCAGTTTCATGATTTTCATGTTGAGCCTATAGCACGTTATTCATGCTAGCCATGATATAGTAGTGGGCATGATCATCAACATCCTTCCCTCGATCACATGCTTGGTTTAGCCATGATATAGTGAAAGCAGACACGGTGTGATTAACACAAATTTTAGTTTCTCAAAAGATAGACCGATATTCAGGTTACGCTTCCAATCATTATAGCTTTCACCAATTAAAGTATTTTTATCAAGTATCAAAGATAAAGCGTTTTTAGACATTTTGATCTATAATAAAGATTCATATATCAAACATAAGCAAACATTCAATAACAATTTAGTAAGATAACTCAAAGAAGTAAGCATACAATATGTTTATGTGTCAAAACCTAGAAAAAAATCACAACCTTACAATGATAATTCCAAACTCAGAATTCAACAAGCTACGTAGAGCCAAATTCAATTAGGAACACAAATCCCTTCCAATTAGTATATGCCATCCATGACCTGTCTAATTTAGAGTATACTAATAATTGCTTTCTTTGGCCATTAACATTATTAACAAAGCTCTTAGTGGATGTTAATATTAAAATTAATCTTGAGTGTTTAACTATTGTTTCAACTACTTTATGAATAGTTTATAATTGACACCTAAGGGTGAATAATGATAAAACATATTAAATCAAATTATCTCTCTGAGATCCAATGAAGTATATGATGTATCCATTCCTAGGAGGTCAGAACCACCACGTGTTACCTATAGACAAATGAGAGAAGCCTTAAGTCTTCTCTTCGAAAACCTTCTCCCACTCAATATTTTATAAATCAAGGTTTTCTGTTAACATGCATAAACAATTTTTAATGAACGGCACTCTTTATCATGCATGACATGTTATCAACATACATACCAAATTATATTATAACATAAACAAGCAATATGATAAATAACCAAAATATTATGGTTCCATTTTAGAGAGAAGAAAACAGAGATCACAAAAAATATCAAAACACTTTATAGATTCTTTATCTTGTATTTTCTAGTAGTATCTTTCTTCACATAATGTCCGTCTTCAATGTCAATCTCATACAGATTGAATTTTATTCTCTGGTTATCATAAAATCTCATTTGCTTTTCTCAAAATTGTTCCATAAAAGAAAGCCTTAAAAAATAACAAAAAAGGGCTTTTTGTACATATAATTCAAGTGTGCCAACTCCGTAAAACCAGTCTTTGATACCAATTATTTGAAAATGATTATGTAACGGACTTTAAAAAAACTTTTTAAAAAAACTTTTTAATAAAAAAACATTTTTCTAAAAACAATTTAGACATGCTATGCATATAAATTAATAATAGATCTTTTGTAACTCTTAGAAGACTAGAAAACTATAAGAACTATAATAAGAGAAATTTACCAAAAGAGCCTCAACCAACTGGTCTTCATTGTTATTCTCTTTTTATGACTGGAATGTGGGGTGGTCATATGTTGTTTAGTTGTTCCCTAGGTGACCTTTCCTTCTAACTACAAAAGAAAGCCAAGAACTAAGGTTTGGGATGTTAAACAACAACCCTATGAAAGCTTTAGAATTTCTCTCTCTAGAATACTTTCTCTAAATTTTTCAAGTAATCTAAGAAAGAATAGAAAGTAGTTCCCTTTATATAGATGTTAGATTGAGGCTAATCCTTATTAGATTTGATCTAAAAATTCAAGTTCGAATCAACTTTTTGAGTACAATGCATAAAGGACATGGATTGCTAATGTGGCAGGTCTGGTTGACCGACCTACACCAGATATGATCAACCGATCCATCATGGCAGCACTCCCAAGACGAGTTTTAGCTCTTGAGATTTATCCATTAATTCAAACTAAAACTAATGGATAAATCCTATTTTATTTGACCAGGGTATCCATTATAGAGCCTTAATTTTAATTCATCTAAAGAAGTTATTTGATTAAAACAGTCATATACAGATAAT
Organism: Artocarpus hirsutus; assembly: GCA_946598075.1. NCBI lineage: Eukaryota > Viridiplantae > Streptophyta > Magnoliopsida > Rosales > Moraceae > Artocarpus > Artocarpus hirsutus. The sequence goes on from CAMOHE010051253.1 coordinate 10,444, forward strand.
CCCTTAGGAACAAAATCTATTTTAAATAATTCAACATGTTTATCTTTAATTGATTAAATTAATTTAACTAATAAACCAACATGAATTATTAAATCCAATCTATTGAATTTCAACCAAACTAATAAATAACATAAGTTACCAATCTGTAGGAAAAAAAACATGTTATATCGTTATAGGAAATATTATGAGCTAGCAAAGAGAATCTAATGGATATATATAGATCAAGCTTTTATAATTACACAATAAAATATCCCTGATACATGTATTTTATAACTATCAATTGTAAAGTTATTCCATTAAAAGCTTCGAGTTGCACTCTTGAACTATATAAAATTAAGAGACTCTAATAAGTTTATTGTCCATAACATATCGTAATATGTAACATCCCTATAGGATATTCATAATCAACTTAAAAATAAATTCCATTTTACTTTCCCGATTATTTTTATCTGTTCCATTATCTCACCATGGGAATCATACTATTCATAACCAATAACAAATTGTATACCATTTGATTACATATATGTGTCCAAACTGTTGTGCACTCTAATTTCCAATTACAGGATAATGTCTAGAAAAGAATATCATTAACTATACAAAAGAGCCATGGATTCCATATTTATGAATAACGATTCTACATAAATCAAGTGTCATGTCTCCAACGTACCAGCATGCATACCTTCATCTAATTTAGGATTTCACCTTTTAGTATATCAAAAAACATAAGTCAAAAATATAGGCCCATTAATTCATTTCAGGATTAAGATATTATACATATGATTATCTAAAGTAAATTGATTTAAATAAATGGAATTATTAATAGAATCAATTCGTCTTTAGCCTTGATTCAATATAATATCACCTATGACAATATACCAATATTTTTACTTGTAGAGTCCAACTCTGATGACTAAGACAAGTCATCTCCTATTAGGGATGTGGATAACATAACAATCTTAACATGAATAATGCACACAACTTTATTCCCTCGATTGGACTTTATCATTTAGACTATCACCTTTAAGATTCAAATCTTTCGCATAACCTGTCCATCATATGTATGATCTTAAAAGTTTAGACTGATAGTCTCAGACTTTTATTTGTTTATCATATATTCAATATAAATAAACATAAAGAGGACAACATTTAAGATATGAAAATAAATAATAAACTCTTTATTGATTAAATGTCTTTAAAAACTATTACATTATTTAATCCTTAGGACACCTAGTCTAACAAAAACTATATGTATCAATATAACGGTACTATTAGAGTTACAGACATAGTTTAGCGGCAAATCTATAGCGAGCTACACTAAAAGGTGGAGTTCTAATCACCCTACCCCAAATTCAAAATATATGTGCGTGTATGCATATAGAATAACACTGTCTGCTAATTATTAATTAAGTTGTACTTCATGAACATTTAAAAAAAAATTCTTTGCTATAGAATGATAATAAAAATGAATTAGTGGGACTTCAATAAGCTTAATCTTACGAGAGGTAAAACTATTTGAATGGATTAGCTGACTAGGTTGAGGTTGAGTAGCTCTCAATTCGCTTGAGGCCTTTTGCCACATCAATCATGAATGGCATATCTTCCTTTAACACATCTCAAGGCTATGCTCTATGCTTAAGAAAGCTTGTAACTAAAATCGCTGCTTTTCAGTAATCCCTCCCCCCCTTTCCGTCACTTAGAATTTTAGGATCCACAATTTCATCGAACTTTTCATCTCTTGTATAGTTGTGAAGCTTGCCATGAGTCCTTCGACCGGTTAAAAGGACAAGTAGAAATACTCCAAGGCTAAAAACTTCGCTTGCTCTGTGATAGACTTTGTCAATTGGTAAACGGGATCAATGAATCCCGATGTCCCTACAGTCCTAGCTTTAACAGTTGTTTTGACTTCTGGAATTGAGATTGAAAAGGAAAAATCAAACAATGGCGCCAAGTTCTTGTCCAAGAAGATGTTTTCGGGTTTTATGTTCCGATGGATTATAGGCCTAGGAAATGCAGTGTGGGGATAGGTTACAGCATTAGCAATGTCCTTTGCAACTTTCACCCTCATCTTCCATGTTAGTGTAGACAAATTGGTATGCATAGCTCCCCTATTATTTCCATGCTCTACAAATTCATAAAGTAGCATTGGAATAGGACATTCCAAACAACAACCAACTAGTTTGGGAACATTATTGTGGCTGGGTCATTTGCAAACTTGCCACAATGTCAATAAAATCACCAACAATTTCTTGTAAATAATCTGCAGATTCTTCTTCTTCGCGATACGCCCTGGTGTAGGGTATGTGAATATCGTTTATAGGAAACACACTTCTCTTAATTTTTAACTTGGCGATCGTCCAGTGTACCCTTGTACCAATCAAAATTGTTATGGTAATAGTATGATTGAAGTCATTTGTTGCTTTCTTAATTTCTTCCGCAGAGAAGAAACGAATTGGGTTACAATATTTGCCGTTGGAAGAAGATATTAGTTGCTCTAAAAACTTGCTTCCATTTTCCATGAAATATCTTTCTTCGTCGCACTCCTCTCTAAATTTTTTCAAAATATTGCCTGTTGATCAAAATCTATATTTTGTTTTTAGAAGTAGTATGCAATCCAATCACCAGAACCAAATTAAGTATATTTGACAATCATTGTATATAATCAATTTAGAACAGTAACAATATTAGTTCAAATTACAATCAAACGCTCATTGTTATTAGGAATGGTTAATTTCTGGAAATGGGGATATATAAAAGGAACGTTACCTTGATTTAAATCTATTACAAAACAAAAATACGGTGAGTCGTATATCCAAATAATCACTTGTTTTAGAAACATAACACTAGAAAGAAATAGCTAATTGTAATATATCAAAAATGGAATTTTCAAATAAAAATTGCGCTTAACTTTTTAACCTTGCGAGCTAAATAATTAAACAGCCAAATTTCGAAAAAAAAAATTGTAATAATATATTGTCGTATAACTAAATTCATTCCTGAAAGATAATTCTGGAACTCTTGGCTTTCCAACTTATGCATTAACCATTGAAGTATTTCTTCCATAGCGGATTGCCTTAATTGCTCAACTAAATAAGAAATATATGAATGATTATTTATAATTACTTGATTTTCTTATTTTGTATTGTTGACCATCCTTTTCAAGATCTATATATGTTTGATTCTTTCCTCTAGGAAGCTGAGAAATTAGTCTAAAATAGGAGATAGCTAGTTCAGAGAAAATTCTGTCCAACTAGTTAGAAATTTTCCTGACGTTTCCAATTCCCAAATCCGGTATGTAATCAAAGAGAATATGTGTCCATTCATCATTTCCTTGTTATTTCTTCTTTGCCACACATTGTTGACTTTATGTTAGTAATTTCCCAGTTTTTACATATTTTTTTAGCTTTTTTCCTAGAGTTCCCACTTTTAGTTTAGTTCATGATCCTTATCTACGATCTCATTTATGACTGACCCCGTATGTATTCATGACAGGTTTTGGTGTTTTGTATAAATAAGGTCATCAACAAACTTGAGTATTAATGCCACAAGTACGAGGCATTTTTGTGATTTCTATTACTTCGATATCGGTTGTCGATGAGTAATCTATTACATGTGTATAACTAATATACCAGATTATGATGTCTTTCCAGCGCAGATTATGCCCTAGGACACCAGTCGCTGGCTGCCAAAGTAATCCAGTAGATTACCATTAGTAACATACTACATCAATTTTGTTCATAAAACCCAAACCAACTTTGTAAAACTATAAAAGAAAATAAAAACAAAAGGAAGAAGAAATCCACATATATGGCATTATTTGATGAGTTTTGTTTAATATTTTGTTTTGATTTTTTCATAGTTTTAGAGAAGGATAAGTTATAAATTTTATGTCTCAAAATAGAGGCTTAGAATACAAAAATTGATATTTTGAAAACCACAAGATACATTTTAAGAGGAGAATGAGGAAAATGTTGCATTTTTAAAACTTTTTGAAATAAATATCATGTTTTGAAAATATTTATAATAAATAACAATAAAAGAATTTATTGGTAAAAGATTTTTTTACTCGTAGTATATAAATAAGTAAAAAATATTTTTACCGAGTAAATTTTTTATTTACTACTATTTACTGCAAATGTTTCTAGAATATGGTATTTACTTCAATTAGTTTTGAAAAAACAACGTTTGTCATAATTTCTCCATTTTTAATACCCAAACATGAGGCTACAAATATGCATCAAAATATAAAAACATATGCATCAAAATCTTTTTTTTTAAAAAAAGCATATATATATATCAAAATAATAAAAACCATTTTAAGTGTTATGTTATTTTCATTAATCATTTCATTATACGTATGTTTGGCTTTATCCCATGGAATAAAAAAAAAAAACCGCATATATCAAAATGATAAAAATCATTTCAAGTATTATGTTATTTTCATTAATCATTTCATTATACTTATGTTTGGCTTTATCCCATGAAATTAGACCACTTGGTTTAAGGTCACGTTAAAAAGAAAGGTTAATCTTATTGGTGGCTCCTGCATTTTATAGTCATTCTTAGTTTACTCCCCAAATTTAAAACTCTCACTTTGTGCCCCCTGAATTTTAATTTTAGTCACACTTAATTTTTTTTGTTAGAATTTCTGTTAAAATCAAACTGAAAAATAAAAAAAGGAATTTAAGGATGGTCACTTGGGCTTTTTCTTTTATTTTTAATAAAATTTATAAGGGTCAATTCACTTTTGGCCCTTAAACTATGTAATTTGTCTCATTTTGGCCTCTAAACTTTAAAACGTAATAAATCGCACCTTAACCTATGCAATTTGTCCTATTTTGGCTGTTTTGTTACTAAATTCATTTAATATTTATGGATTTCTTTTTCATTTTAGTCCTTGAGCTTTAAAACGTAACAAATCACACCCTTGAACTATGAAACTTGTCTCATTTTGACCCTTTCATTGCTAAACCTGTTAAATATTGATGGATTGAGACAGATGACCATTTGAATCTTTTGGCTATATATTTTTTTTCAACATATATTTTGAAGGAAAAATCTCTAAATTCTATTTCTAAGTTTGTAGGTTTATTGTTTTTTTTCTTACACTTCTTTTAAAATTTTATGATAAAACTTTACCATTTCTTTCTCTTAAGAAGTTTTTATCAAATTTTCTCCATTATATAACTTACTTAGGTTATATTGTAGTGAATTAAAATGAAAACAAAAAACTAAGGGAAAAAACACTTGCATATATGGATATGTCTACAAAATAACGAAAATGACAAATAAAGACTACTTTATAACCTACTTGGCATTCTTATGACTTAATTTTGGGCTTGAAAATTACGCAAATGACACCTTGATGAATATTTTGTTTATTGACTCAATAATCATTAAAAAACCTCGAAATTTTTCTTAATTTTAAGTCAACAAAAATGTTCATTTATCTATGAAACTTTTATCTGTAGGACTAAAGTGCAAGAAATTTCATTACAAAAGATTTAATCTTAAGCGTCTATTTATATTTAATTGATTAGATTTATACATATGTGGTTTAATCCAAAGAGCCAAAATAGGATAAGTTTCATAGTTTAAGAGCATGATTTGTCATAGTTTAGAGTTCAAGGGTTGAAATGGGATAAGTTGCATAGTTTAGGTTCCAAAATTAAAATTATTGCCTCATTTCTGCCATTATCTAATAGATTTAGTAACAGAAGGCCAAAATGGATAAGTTTAATAGTTCAAGAGTATGATTTGTTACGTTTTAAAGTTCATAGACAAAAATAGGATAAGTTGTATAGTTTAAAAGACAAAAATGAAATTAACCCAATTTCTAACAGAAAGATCACATGATCATATTATCCCCTTTTTCTAGTCTAATCTTATCAGAAATTTTAGCAAAAGGGGTTTCAAAATTCATAGGGTAATATGGTTGTTTTTAAAGTTGGGGATAAATTAGAAATGACTCCAAAGTTTAAGGACATTAGTAAGGTTAATCCTTAAAAAAGGGCGGGAGGCAATTTCACATGCCGTAATGTTGTTTATATGCATTGGTAGTCTGAATATGATGGACGACATGCCGCATAAAACCTCATAAACTTTACATTAGCAATGAACGTTCATTTTTGGGAGGATTAGACGGGATATTAGACTAATAATATTGATATGTATATTAGTACTCAAAAAAAAAAAAACGGAGTTTCATACCTAAAGTCTGGTTAATTTTCAAATTCTTTATTTTGTAAGACTTAGGCTATAGGCCAGTTTGACATTGTTATGCTATGTTGTTGTTTTTGCTGTGTTATGTTGTTGACCAAAAACTAGTAAGTGTTCGGTAAATTATTCAAAGCCGTTGTGAGAACATAAGCAGAATTATAAGTGTTTAGTAAACTATGTATAAATTACTATGAAGATATATAACGATGTAAATAGACATATTTTATTAGGCATATTTATATTTTATTTTTTAATTAATTTTAATTTTAAGGTTTACATATGTAATATTTGTACAATATAATGTTGAAAATATAATTTTATTTTTATTATTTAATAAATTTTTAAAACAAAAAATTACTTTTATCAAACGACAAAAGACAAAATTTCAAGCTGATAAGTTTTGGGTTGTTGAGAGTATGATGGAGGATTTCTTGAAGAATCTTGTTATTAACTAATTCGTTTGTTTTTTTGGACAATACGTTTGTTTTTTTTTTAATTTCAACTAAATTAAAAAAATCACCCACTTTATTTTTTTAAAGTATATTTAATTTATTATAATTTGCCATAGAGAAATGGGTAGATTGAAAAGTATATATTATTATTAAGGTTAGTTTAGTAATTTTAAATTATAAAAGGAGAAGCTGCTGTAAAAAAACAAGCCTTGCCTGTTTCTCAACTTTTTTTGTTAGATAGCAGTTTTTAAAAGTAAATTTTTCAATGTAGAATTTAACAAACACTTTAAACTGTTGTAGGTAGTTACAAAAGCTAAAAACAACCTTTAAAAAAAATACCAAATAGACCTCTATTTGGCCGGTTGGTGGATGGAAATTAAAGGGATTTTTTTCGAAGAAAAAGAATCTTGGTAGAGATAGAAAGGGATGGAAGGAAGCTGTTAATCCTTGGGACCCACCATTTGCCAATCATTGCAACTTTGGGAAGAAGGGGAAAAAAACAGAGAGAGAGAGAGAGAGAGAGAAAAATGGACAAATAAATGTGGTATAAAATAACTATTTTGAGCCTAAACATTTCTATTTTTTTATTTGTATAAAGGCATATTATTGTGAAATAAATTAGATTAGACACTTTCTTTTACTATTTTTACTCCTCTGCTAAACAACATGAAAGAAAATCTCCATTTCCACATTTTACTTCCTTCACCTTGGAATTTTAGTTCTCCTTCTATTCTATTTGTCATCCCCTCCTAAGTCATACAAAACACAGCATTAAAGTTTCTAAACGTAAACATCAAACTTTCACTAATTTTGCAAATATAGACGTAAAATATTTGTCAAAAGAGTGGTATAAATATTTTTTTCTTTATGTATTATGAGCCCGTCAGGTTGGGACTATAATCTAACGCACTAAAGAAATAATATAAGAAAGGAATTTATTCCTAGGAAAGTTTATTGGTGATTACATCTCCAATGTTACTATATAACTTTACTTGATAAATTCTGTCCGTTACAGATGGGATTTGAACATTTTCGGAGACCATTTCACTTTCACAATAACTCGCATCGTCGGCGGCAACTCTAACGTCGTAGTTGGCAGACACGAAATCTTGTTCGAGTTCTTGAAACGCACTTGTGAACGAGCCAACGACAGCTTTGTACCAAAACACGCAGTTTTTAAGCACTTGTTGACCATGTCCATCCATGTCGTTGACCATGCTGTTGATGAAGTCTTCACTGTCTTTTGCATTTGATATGGCCAACTCAAGGGCCAATTGAGCAAGATCATTGAAAGTGCTTGTGTATTTCGATCGCGGATCAGATTCTAGAGCTTCCAAGCACTTGGTATAGTCTATGGTTTCTTTGCAGATAGTGTCCACCAAGTTGGTTTCTGCCTGTGATGATGAAAGAGAAGAGAGAAAGAGTAGGGCGAAAAACATGGATACAAGGGTAGACATTGGAGGACTTGGGGAGTTCATATTGGATGTGATTTTGGAGAATATAAGATGGTGTTGATAAAGAAAATATTGGAGGTGTTTTTTATGTGACTTGGGAGTACATTATATAAGGTTTTTTGATGAGGTTATTTTAGAATGTTAGAAAGAGAATTATATTAGGAAGGTAATTTAAATTTAAATCTTATCAGATCTGCAAGATTTGAATCAATAATCGATAGTTTAGAATCTTAGACCGTAGGAAGGTATTTTAAACTTGAATCTTGTCTATGCAAGATTTGAATTTGTAATTGATAGATTTACCGCCCAATAAAAAAACATGGGAAGGAAAGAGAATTTGTAAGTACTTTGTTTGTGCTATGAGATGCATACATAGCAATCCCAATGAGAGAATAAGCTTAGATAGGCCTATTTGGCATTCCTTTTGGAGGCTGTTTTTAGTTTTTATAACCGCCTAAAACAGTTTAGGGTGTTTGGTAAATCCTGTTTTTGAAAAGTTGCTTCAAAAAATTGCTGTCCAGTAGGAAAAGTTGAGACATAGACCATGGGTTATTTTTTTACTGCAGCTTCTACTTTTTATAATTTAAAATTACTAAACTAACCTTAATAATAATACATTATTTTCACTCTATCCATTTTTCTATGACAAATTAAAATAAATTAAATACACGTAAAAAAAAATAAAGTGGGGTGGTTTTTTTAATTTAGTTGAAATTAAAAAAAAAATTGTATTGTCTAAAAAAACAAACAAATTAGCTAATAGCAAGCTTCTTCAAGAAATCCTCCATCATATTCTCAACAACCCAAAACCTATCAGCTTCACATTTTGTCTTTGGTCATTTGATAAAAGTAATTTATTGTTTTAAAAATATATTAAATAATAAAAATAAAATTGCATTTTCAACATTTTGATGTACAAATATTACATATGTTTACCTTAAAATTAAAATTAATTAAAAGCTAAAACTCTATATATGTTTAGCAAAATATGTCTATTTTCACCATTATATATTTTCACAATAATTTTATACATAGTTTACCAAATACCTGTAATTTTGCTTAGGGTTCTCACAATAGCTTTGAAAAAAATTACAAAACATCTACCTATTTTTGGTCAACAACACAATACAGCAAAAGCAACAACACAGCATAACAAGGCCAAACTAGCCCACAGCCTAAGTCTTATAGAATAAAGAATTTGAAAATTAACAAGACATTAGGTATGAAACTCTTTTTTTTTTTTTTTTGGTACTAATATACATATCAATAATATTCTTCTAATATCCCGTCTAATCCTCCCAAAAACAAACGCTCATTGCTAATGTAAAGTTTATGAGATTTTATGCAGCATGTCGTTTTTTTTTTTTTTAAGGATTAATCTCACTAACACCCTTAAACTTTCAAGTCATTTCTACCCCCAACCTTAAGAACAACCATTTTACCCTTTGAATTTTGAAACCTCTTATCAACTAACAAGTTTAAAAAATGAATTACAATGATTTTTTTAATTTAATTGAAAGTAATAAAAACAAACTTATTGATTCAAAAAATAAAAACAAACATATCGTTTCAAAAAAAAAAAAGTATTGTCCTAAAAAAACAAATAAATTACCTCAAAAAACGAATAACCTAAAATAACAAACGGCCAATATCTTGCTGGCTCGTAATCTATCATTCCATCCAACATCTTGACCTGACTCTTGAACAAGTAAAATATTTTATTCACAATAGCAAATATATATATATATATATATATATATATATATTATTTACAAATCTAAAACTTAATGATGAATTAGAAATTGAGAAAACTTTACTGAGAATCTTAGAAAGTCCATGTCGATTATATTCCTAAAACGACAGCATGAGGCCAATGATAACTAGCACGTCCTTTTGTAACAATCAAGAGATACTAGGAAACAATCTCCAAAACTGACACGAAAACAATTGTATAGATGTTTAAGAAATCTATTTGCCAAATTGTAATTTCTTGATGGTAAGTCAAGAAGTATATCCATAATAGGACTGTTAATTTGAGTTTCTGTAACACCCCGAAGTTAATTAAATAGTATTAAGAGTGTTAAATGGTGAATTAGTGTGCCATGATGAGTGTTTTAAACTTAATTTGATTATTTTGTGAAAATTAAGAAACTTTGTGTTAATTTACACTTTTAGTGATTTTTAATTATTCTAAATTGTTTTTGATTGTTAATTTAAGTTTTAATAAAACAATTTGATTTGAAAACA
>CAMOHE010051253.1:20832-80887 GCA_946598075.1 Artocarpus hirsutus
CGGATAAAAGGAGACGACCTTTGGAATTTGACGTCGGAGACTTTGTGCTTTTGAAAGTATCTCCTCGTAAAGATATTTCACGATTTGGAATAAAAGGAAAACTTGTGCCAAGGTATATTGGACCGTTCGAGATTACTCAACGTGTGGGTGTGGTTGCGTATCGACTCAACCTTCCTTCGGAACTTTCGCATGTTCACGACGTATTCCATGTATCGATGCTTCGTAAGTGTCCACCTAAGCAGGAAAAGATCGTTTCGTTTCAGGATGTACAGATTCAGGAAGACACGACATATAAAGAAATTCCGATTCAGGTTATCGACCGAAAGATGATTAGTCTGCGTAGTCGAGAGATCTCGTTAGTTAAGGTCGGGTGGCAGCATCATGGGGTTGATGAGGCCACTTGGGAATTGGAATCGAGTATGCGGGAGTTGTATCCGCATTTATTTTGTTTTTGATACGATTTGTAAATTTCGAGGACGAAATTTCTTTTAGGGGTGGAGAGTTGTAACACCCTGAAGTTAATTAAATAGTATTAAGAGTGTTAAATGGTGAATTAGTGTGCCATGATGAGTGTTTTAAACTTAATTTGATTATTTTGTGAAAATTAAGAAACTGTGTGTTAATTTACACTTTTAGTGATTTTTAATTATTCTAAATTGTTTTTGATTGTTAATTTAAGTTTTAATAAAACAATTTGATTTGAAAACAGAGTGTGGTTGCACACAGTTTTATGCAACTACTTTTCTCTCTCTTCTTCTATTTATTTCACTTTCCTTCTCTCTCTTCTCATTTCTCCCGTGCCCTCTCTCTCTCCTCTTTCTCTCGTCTCTCTCGGTTCTCTCATTCTCTCTCTCAATCTCTCAAAATTTTTGAAACAAATCACGTTTTCAAGCTTCGGGCTAGGAGATCGAAGGCTCGGGAACAAGATTCAACAACAAAAACAACGTTTTCAAGCTTTGATTCGAGGTTAGATTTTAAAATTCAAAGTTTTTCTATTTTTCAAGATTTTCTTGTATTTTGAAATATTAGAGTTTCTAAGCCTAGAAAAGCTTCAATCTAAGTTAGATGGACTTAAATTAGCTAGAATGTAAACTTCATTTCATCAAAAACGGATTAGAATCAAGATTTTTCATTCTTCCTCTATTTTCTCTATTTTTGGATTTTTGAGAAAATGTTGTTCAAAACTTGTTTTAGTTCATTCAAAAGTGTTCTATTATGATTTTCTATTGTTTATGATGATTATCCATGCCTGGGAATTGAGAAAACAGGTTAGATTTGAGAATTTGAAATTCGGGATGCCGAGACCCGTGCGTGGAAATTTTTGGAATTTCCCAGATCGGCAGGCCGAACTTCGTGTTCGGCAGGCCGGATTCATCCAACCGGCAGGCCAAACCTGGAGATGTTCGGCTGACCGAACCTGTTCCTCCGGCAGGCCGAACTGTGCAGTCCGGCAGGCCGAAGCAGGGGAACCGGCAGGCCGAAGCAGGGGAACCGACAGGCCGACCGAGCCAAGGAAAATTTTGTGATTTTCACCCGTTTTAAACTGTTTTAAATCCTGATTTAAGTTTCAACTTTGTACAATGATTTTATAAACCTAAATGGCACACTAGGATACCATGAGATGATTTAGTATCATAGGATACCTCAGGTTAGATGCTAATGGACTACGTTACTATGTATTTAGAATTTGTGCGTGGATCCGCGGAGCTAACGTATAGCGGACCAGGATTACGGTGTGAGACACCAGTACGAGTATTGAGGTAGGACTTCTACCCCTTTTCTTTGGTAGCCCTACTTTCAAAATGATTTAAGCCAAAAATGAATTTTATCAAATGTTTTCAATGACAGATTGAGAAATGATTCTATCTAACTATCTTTACAAACGATTGATTGAGAAATGTTCATAATGAACTTCATAAAGAATATAAATGATTACGTCTGATAAAGAAATGATTTCATGAATCAGAAAGATATATATGTATGTATTTATATATGCTTGAGGGCATGATGCCATATCAGAGATCGGGTTGTGTGGTGAACAACCTTGGGGGCAGGTCCCGAAACCCAGCTGGGCCACTACGGTGGTGAGTCATGTATGGTTTGCCCAGGAAAGAAAAGTGGTACCCTTTGATTGAATAATCCGAATTATTTTGGTGAGATTATATTTTATTTAAATTCGCAATTGATTATTTATTTGTTGATCGTACCAGTACATTTTTATATGTTTATTTAATTTCACATTTAATTATTTTAATGTTATTTCTATTTGTTTAATTATCATGATGATTCATTTATTTCTTTAACTTATTTATTCAAACGATTTTAAAATTATCACCTTTTTATTCATAAATTTCCTTTTAAAACCCTGATTTTAACCAAATTTTTACTTAATTGATTTAATTAAACCACCACGTCACCTCCCGTACTCTGGGGCGTGACAGTTTCTCTCTTTTGATGGGGGTATTCGTTGGTGGGATCGAAATAACCAAGAAAATGTAGATGTCATAAGGTTTTTTTTTTTTTTTTTTTTTTGATAGGATCAAGATAACAGGGAAAATGTAGATGTCATGACTATCATGACATCTACATTTCGCCCACTTTAGTTGCTTGGCTTTTGAGCCATGAATCCATGCCTGCTATAGAGCTCTAGAAGAGTTCGTTTTTCTTTTTAATTTTTTTTGGGGACAAAAGACCTCTTTTTTCTAATGCTTGTGATAACTGAGATAATAAATTTGGGAATATTTAGTCTAGTGCATGTGTATAGGCTTTTTCTACAGCACTAGAGGCAAAATTCCTCAAATCTAACATGTAAAGGTAAATAATATAATATGAGCCATTGAAATGTAACATTGATTTTAAAAATATGTGGTGAGACCATAAAAATGTACATTTCTTAAGGCTAAAATAATTCAATTTGCATTCACAATTCTCATCAAATCCTTTAATTATAGCATTTATGTGTTAATTAGTATTTTAATGTGTTTGTGTGAAAATATACCTAAAAATATGTTTTTAGTGTGTTTTTATGTTTAATAATACTTGTAGTAATTTTTAGAATCATTTTTGTGTGCTTATAATTAATTCGTTTGTAAATAATCAAAACTATAAAAATAATATTGTGTGATTTTATTTTGAGTTTTAAAGTATTTGTAAATCAGTTTTGAGTCTGTAAATATATTTTTTTGTATTTCTAGTAATTTCTAAAAATATTTTTGAGTCTTAAATAATATATCTGTTAAGGTTTGTTAATTTTAAAAATTTTTATCTATTTTTAGTAATTTTTGTGTGTTTTATTGTAAAATAAATATTTTTAGTTATTGTAAAAATTATATTTGTAAAATAATTAATTTTAGTTTGTATATTTTACTTTAGATTTAAAATCTGCAAGAAAACAAAGAAAAATGACATAAAAACAGGCAAAAATGAACCTTAAATGCATCAAAAATAAAAAAGAAAATAAAAATCAACAAACCACCACATGGCAAGTTCAAGACCACCAGTTCAAACCATCCAGCAGATCGCAGTCGTCCACGCGTCCACCTCCCCCTCTAGAATTCACTGCAGTGCACACATGTGAGCGTCCCTTCTCAGTCCTAGGATCAACATATCAAGACTTCATCCAACGGTCAACCGTGTTCCTTTAACAGCCCAATTGCAGTTGTTAGCTGAGTTAGCAGTCTGCGCAGTTAATGGCTATTGCTCATCCATCCAGTACAGGCGCTTCACTGGATCACAAGTTAAAATCAGCATAGTGAAGAGCTTATTCATACGTAGAAGAAAAAGGAAAAAAAAATCATATTCTCAAAAAGTGACGGGGAACAAAATTAATTTGAAAAATCATAAAATAATCCTAAATTGTTATCCTACTCATTTTCAACCTAAAAATATCTAAATAAAATAATAAAAATAATAAAAAATAAATAAAAAATTATGTAAATAATGAATTTTCTCACCTATAAATACCTCCTCTATGGCATGTATTCCTCACTCTTTCTCCTTGTGAAAAACATCTTTCCTCTTATAAAAATGTAGTTCTAAGCTTAGTTTTAGTTTTTTTAGTTTCTAGTTTTAGTTTTAGTTTTTGTTTTTGTAAAATAATTTTAAGTTTATGCTGTAAAATAGTTATGCTTAGTAAAATTATGTGTGCTTTTACCTTCAATATGTCTTTTTAAATTTCCTTTTTACTGAGAAGAGAGGGGGAAATTCTAAAAAAATTAAGGTAAATATTTTAGTTTTTCAATGTTTCTAAGTTGTTATAATGTAAAAATCATTTTTAAAAAACTTATGATTTTTATGTTAACTTAGTGAAAATTCTTGTAAAACTAAGTTTTGATTCATCATTGACATATGCTAGCATGAGTAATGCTTAAAAACACTTTGATTATTATTGTATCGCCCAAAATGGTTCTTTAAACACGGACGTTTATTGTATAGAAAAGTTATCGTATCTACAAGGAGGTGGATTTTTGAGTTTAAAAATTTAACAGTTGAAAAGACAAGAGCAATTTTAACAAGATTTTGAAAAAAAAAAAATTAACAATTTTAAATAAGATTTTAAAACATAAAATTAAAATGGTAAAACTTTGAGAATCTCTTATATGTTTCATAAATGATATAAAATTTTAACTCTAAATAACTATTTAAAGCATTCGACTTATTATATTTTTTTTCCATTAATAGCAAGCACATTTACTATTTTTATAAGTCAACTTAAAGCAATAATATAGCAAGCTATAATATAGTAAAAGTTTTTATATAAAGAGTAGCAAAATAATCATTTGTCACTAATGATTTTGTGTACAAATTATGAAAATTATAACAAATGTCATTATAATTATAATTAACATAATTTTGTGATAGAAAAAATAATAATAAAGCAAATTTAGTATATTTTAATGGAGTAAATTCTTGCATTAATTATGACAGAACCTCGTCTTATTAAATGGTTTAAGAATGCACCATACCATCGCTGTCGTCAATAAATTAAGCATTATCAAAAATTTACTATGCCAGTTTATGTCATAACACAGTAAAAACTCAACTTAATAAATAAGTATGATTTTAGTATTATTAATATTAATTACGCAACAAAATTAAATTGCATAAAGAAAGCATGATTAAATTTATACAAGAATTGGACAGCATAAAAACATAGAAAATATAATTTATTCTATAAAAATATAAGCATTATAGCAAAAATATAGAGTTAAAAACCATATCAGAGTATTATGCATACATCATCATCTTTCTACCTTACCAAACTCTCTACACTAATTTATACATTATTTTATTATTTTTAGTAGGGTCAAAGGAATGCTCTAGTAGCGTCTCCTCACTGTTGAGCTTCGTTAGCTGAAGAAGGAAAGGAGGGGGGTGTTCACAATCGAGGCTAAAGGCCTCGATATTTATAGAGTTTAAAAATTACTATTTAGTAATTTTTTATAATTTTTTTTACTATTTAATTTGACTTTTGCATTTAAATTTGTGTTTTTTTTATATATTTTTTCTTTCTTTTATTTGGTGAGATTCGCTTTATTAGAATCAAATCTGGTGCGATGTGGAGGCTAGAGGCCTAAAAATGATGCAATCTGGGCCATCAATCGCGTGATCAATCAGTTAGAAAACATGAAGAAAAATGGGTCCAACTAGACCAAGTGGAGCTAAAATCCATGACCGTTGGATCAGTCCAAGTAATTAGATCTGAAGGCTAAGAAAGCGAGCTCACATGGACACAACTGCAAACGATCTGACACTACATCAGATTTTCCCACATAGGCGAGCCCGACTTGTCTACGACTACAGTAGAGAGCGACATGTGTCGTCGAATCCAATAGCTAAAGAGCCTCTGGCAGCAAGATACAAAAATATCCCACGTGTCTTCTGAATTTATTTTCAAATTTCTTTTGTTTTTTAAAGCATTTGTTGTCTATTTTTGCCTGTTTTGATGCCATTCTGCTCCATTTTTGCTCTAGAATTTAAATCTAAAAATAAATAATTGAAACAAATTAATTATTTTACAAACATAAAGTTTACAATAATTTTAAAAATATTTATTTTACATTCAAAAATAATTATAAACTTTTAAAATTTTGAGCTCTTTTGGTTTAACACAAATATGATTTTTAAGACTTGAAAATATTTTTAGAAACTACTAAAAATATTATAGAATATATTTACAAACTTAATACATACTATGAAATAGATAAAGACTCAAAATAAAATTACCACTCATTAATTTTTATGGTTTTAATTAATTTCAAACTAAACTAATATTTTACATACGAAAATGATTTTAAAAGTTACCAAAAATATTATTAAAAACATAAACATATTAAAAACACATTTAAATATATTTTTACACTAAAACACTAAAATACTGTTTAATATGAAAATGTTATTAATTAAGGGATTTAATACAAATAATAATGCAAAACAAATGATTTTTAACTTTAGAAAATGTACATTTTTATGCATTCATCAATTATTCATAGACAGAGAATGACATGGTAAATGCTTAATTGTAAATTTTTTTGATTATTTTAGTTAGTTAATTTTGAAATAATACATATTTGTTAAAAGTGAGTTTTTGATGCATTATAGACATGAATTAGCACATTAAATGCTTGGTTTAAATCTTGATTTATTGTAGACAAATGATAACATATTGCATACTTAAAACCATTTTAATAAATAATTTTAGAAAAACTAAAGCCTATTTAAGTTAATTGCCAAAATAGAACTTTTAATCCTTAATGTTGTTAAAGTTGTTGTTTCTTCCAAGTTAATTTGCACTTACTATTAAAGTTCCATTTACCATTCTAATTTAAGTCGTATTTCTTGTTGTTGAATTTCCAAAAATCACAAAAAAAAAAAAAAAAAATGAAAAAAAATAAAAAATGTGTAAGTACTATTAATAAATTGTAAATAATTAATTTTAATCTTCAAAATTTTCAGCTAAAACTAATGTAACTAATATATTGAAGCATTGCAATACCTTTTCTCTATGAGATCGATCTCGGATTCAATAATTTTTATTACTTGGAGAACCTTATACTCGAGGTTATATCCGACTTACAGTTTTAAACCCGAACAATGTGTAACATACTTTTGACTTTTTTTTTTGTTAGTATTACGCCTCCAACATTAATACTACATTCGATAATTGTCATACTATGTTTTATACTTCTATATGTTATGTTGAATGGATAGTCCCTAAGAGATTGTAAAAAACATATATGCACACACTTTGTTTTTTCAATACAATATATCTATACAATAATCCCTACCATATAATATATACATATTAGTATTGTTAGACAATTAACCATGACCGTTTTGTTATTTTAGTTCCTGAACAATTTTTTTTTCCCTTGAAGTTTCATAAAAATAATCATGTTCCAGTCGCAAAGTAACTAAAATTAGTGTAACTATTTCTTTATGCTTCTAAATGTTTGAACTGTGGAGTATTGGATAGAAGTTTGGAATTTCCTATCCTATCAAAAAACCAATAGTCTATATATTCATATGTGTATATATCCGGTCATACTTTTTACAATGAAGGTTTGAAAATATGTTCACATTTGAAGGATAATCAAGGCTCTTGGTCCCTTTGAGTAGAGAGTCTAACTTCGACTTATCCCAAATATGTTTGGTCGATTGGTTTATAATGATAGTTTGAATTGAAGTACAAAAATTTGTGTGTGAGAAAAGGAAAATCGTTTGAACCAAAACCTTTTGATTACGGGTAAAACAAACATTTCATATCAGTTATGCAATTTTGATGCTTTTGTTCTGCAAAACAGCTTAATGCTGATGCAAATTTCGTTGTTGTCATTACTGGTTAGTATGTTTTATGTTTCCTTTCCTTGAATCGTTGTCGACATCGTCCATCACAACTAATGTAATGTCACTCTCCCCACAAACGCGTGTCGTTTCTAATGTCCACGATTGCAGCCACAACATACAGCCACACAAGAAAGGCAAAAGATTGGACACACGCCAGGTTGACACGTGGATTGATCTCATTATATAAACTAAACATAGCAAGGTAAAATATGATTTTGGGGTCAGAAGCTTCAATAAAAACCTTAGATCTCCAAGTCTAAGATACAACGGTCCATTATAAGAGGCCATTTGAAAAATGAGTTAGAAACTAAAAGTTTAATCTAAAAGTACTATAACATGTAAAAACTTTACACTATAATTCATTTTTTGTTTATACTATAACATGTAAAGGCTTTACATAATCCGTAGTTAAAATTATGAGTTCCCAAACACCATATGAGTGTAAGGAGGCCACATTTATACACATCTGAACGGAATCAGTAAATTTGTGGAAAATACTGCATTTTCTGGGGGTCCCCAAGTACAGAGTAATTTACACAAAGAATAAAGCCATTCAAAAGATTTTCAGTTTTAGAGTAGCAAATTGTTACACAATACCAAAAGAAGAAAAGTAATGGAATGAAAACCAAAACCAAAAACACAAGGCAAAAGAATCCATCTTCTTACCTTCCCAAACAATTACAAACACGCATTCTATTCATCAGAAAAGAAAATAGAAGAGCAAGCATTCCAACCCCAACAAAAACAAAAACAAAAAAAAAAAGTGGGCAATACGTAAAGATGTTTCATACCTAAAGGGACACTACATCAGACTTCCCCCAGCCATAATTGTAACTTTCTGGTCAATGGAATTTCCTTCGCCACCCAGAATACGAAGTATATCAAAATAATCACACGCATTACCCACATTGGACGCCGTGCTAAGATCAAATATACAATCAACTAATCATTGTCGGATGTCTTTTGGAGTAACGTAACTTCTGCTCTCGGTCACGTTAGCATTAGCAAGGACCTCCTGGGCAATCTCCCAGCTTCCACTTCTTCCCCAACTCGAGTGACGAGTTTCTGACCGTATCGTGGGAGCCTGATGGTCAGAGCCCAAAACAGAGTCGACCTCCGAGGTGTTGTGGGGTGGTCCATTGCTACCTCTACTACGTATGTCCTCGTCAATTTCTTCAAAATTACGACGTTGGGAGATCTTCGCCAATCTCTAAATCGTCTTCCACCTTTGAGCGAGGATCCCCGGCCATATCATCTGGTTCTGCTTCCCGCGGAGAGGGCAGAGGCGGAGGATTTTGTACCTCCTCTTGGACAAAAGCTCGAAAGTTATTCCTGGAGGGCTTTACTTTTGTACAAAATACTTCTAAAAAATTGTTCAAACAGCCCTGGTTGTAGACGTTGATCCTGTTGTCGGCTCTGTATCGGAAATTTTCATATGTAGTCTGGAAAAGAAAAAGTTAAATTAACCTAGATGGCATGTGGAACAAAACCCTAATGAAAAAAAAAAAAAAAAGACATAATTGATTAGGAAGCTCATCCAACTACCCTTGAGATGCATTTCAACAATGACTGATACAGAAAACAATTAAGCGGCTAGATCAAGGTCAATACTGTTTTTCTAACTCCAAATTTCCAACATTTAGGTCCACCTGATAATTTAGCAATTAGATCATAAAGAGCTTCACCACATGAGCTTATAAATCCTACCATATTTGTCGGCAACAAATCTTTTAAATGAGTTTCTTTACTTCATTGACTTTAGTTCATGAGATGGTCCCTGTTGGTTAGCCGAGAATTTTGCCGCAGGCGAAAGCACCAGGAGTTCAAAACACCCACTACTTTATCATCTACTTTTGACTAGCTAAGATGTTTTTCGTAGTCATCAAACAAATAGCGGGTCTCAAAAGCTATAATACGGTCTCTACCAGTCTTGTCTTATTTGTGACAAATAAAGTTTTACATTGAAATCAATAATTAAACATCCCGGCCTGGCTGATGAAAAGTATAACTAACCTGGTTTGTACCGATAAGGTACAAATGGAATCCAGTTAATCCACCAACAAACCAAAGTGAGATGAAACAATAAGCCATTAGTATGACAGATGCAGGAGATTCTTTCATTGCCTTCCAAACTGTGCTCTCATTGTCGTCCATCAGAACCTTGATGTACAAAGCTGATAGGGAAAACACGTAGATGCAAAGAAGAGTCGAAGAAGAAACGAACAGAAAGAAGTAACGGTAGTTCCGCTGCACATAAACATAGGCAGTAAGATATCTAAACCACTTACTAAAAACAGCAATCATAACTCAAACAATATTATGGGGAAGGTACAAATCTCCATGTTAACAGCATACCAATCCAATGCATTGGCCCACCCAAGGGCAATGATGATCAAAACGCTCAACACAGTTGTTGCAAATTGAACAATGAGAGCAACGAGGAGGACGGTATAGCATACAAGTATCGCAATATTTCACCCTCACTGGAAGGCCATTGACTATTACTTCTTTCGTCCGAGGAAACTGAAGACCTGGAGTTTGCCTTCCCCCAATCTCATTTGTCACAGAAGAGTCGTACCGAAACTCTTCCTCTGGTGGATGGGAGTTACGTGGAATAATTCCTGGGTCCCGGACTGAAGTAAGAACAAGAAGCACCAACACCTATAAACATCAACTAATGAATTAAATCATAGAAAATCCAAGGATAATAGTAGATAGATAAATAAATAGTTTATCAGAAGTTACATTAAACTAACATAACGAGAAAGCAAATGAAAATAGAAATTCCAAGGAAGATAAGATTCAAATATTTGGTTTTGTAGAATTACATAATTCCATGCATAAGCAGAATGCTACCAAAAGACTAGACCAACAAAAAACGTTTGTTTACCCTCAATAATTATAAATTTCAATATCCAGGCATCTATGGACAAATTTTTTAGGCAAGCGTTAATAACAAGAGAACGATTCATGGATAACAAAACAGTGCCACATTGACAATTCAAGCTTATTTGCATTTATATAACTTTGGTTGGATCAACAGAGATATTATACGATGCAATTATGTGAACATCTCAAAAAAAAAAAAAAAAAAACACAAAGAAGTAAAAAATTAAAAAAAAAAGTAAAAAGGTAAAAAAAAAATTAAATATTAACAAAAATTTAAAAAAAGATAACTAAATTTAAGAATAAGTATTCAACAGTGATGAACAGTCAACTGAAATGGACTTTGTGAACATTCACAACATCATCATCCGCAGAGGGTATGTATTCTTTTTATAAGGATAATGATCTCTTTAGAAGCAATACAAAATAAGAAAGGGTAGCCCTGCTAATTGTGGTAGTTATGCATTTTGTAGAGGTGAAATTTAGCACAAATCCACTGGTCATCAAGTAAATTTAGACATACTCAAGCACATGTTCTTTCATGACGCATTGAAGAACTGATGTATTGATGTAGATATAAAGGTCAAGAGGACTAACATAGATGGTAAAAACAACTGCCACCACCAGGATTGCATATCCTGAGTTAACTGGTGAAAATTCATGTCGAAGATGCCTCGCAACCAATGCACAAAAGACTATAACTGGCACAATAATCAGCAATAAAGTGACAAGCAGTGACCTTGCATCTGGCCCAAATACCAACCTTCCACCAAGGATGAATTTCTGAGGACAAAAAAAATAGTATAATTGCAAACTTATTGCATTGTCAGCAATTTCAAATTACATGGACCAATCACTGATAAAACCAAGTGTGCATCTACTTGATTATTCCATGAAAAACACAACTAAATAAGCAGTCTTAATTTTGTAAATTTAATAGGTCAGACTATGTAGGGAATGATTGGTTCAACTGGTAGGACTGCAATAAATATGCTATGAAATACACAGAGGAGATGTAATGGCACAATGTGCACAAATAAAATTCCAGAAAAAATTATAGCATCGGCATAAAAAGACTAGGTCAATTTTGTAGTTGAAATTTTCGGATCCTAAGAATCAGTGTTTTATGGTAAACTGACAATGATTTTTTTTTTCTTTTTTTTAGCACACAAGATGAAGAAACCAGAAAATCTAACCAAAGATTTAGGAAAAAAAATGGTCTTTCCAGAAATAGAAAATTCAATGTTTTCAGATAAATATATATGGGAAAGCAAAATGATAATATGTCAAAAAGTATCTAGCCCTAAAAATGCAAATACTGTCAAAAAGGATGAATAGAGTCCAATTATAGTAAAGTGAAAGTGTAATTTTTCCACGCTCTGAAAGTAGGGTATAACATAATCAGACAATGTAATATGCTTGTATTATACCCTTGTACTCGACTCTTTCTATTGATTCTTCTACACATGATATTGCTAATGATCATAATAATCTAAGGGTGGACATTTACTCGTCATGAATTGGGAAAGGGAAAGGGAGGAATGTTTCTCTCTTTTTCACCAAATCATACACTTACTTAATATATGAGGAATGCTAGTTTGATAGGGATTGAATGAGGAAAGAGAGAGTCGATCCTAAGCTAGCGCATTGGTATGATTTCTCTCTACATTAGAATAAACCACAAAATTACTTTTATAGCCTTACTAAATATTAACTTATAATCGTATTGACAAACGACCTCTGCGGCAGGCGGCGCAAAGCAAGACTCTTTCTTCTCATAGGTTTCCAAGTTGGGTACGGCTAAGGTATCATCCAAAGTTGTTGAAACTGACCTCTTTATCTATCTGTGATCCCATCAGTTGAGTAAGTCCCAGTGCTCGATAAAGTGATCTCTTTTCCTTACTACCGGACATAGTACTATTATTTGGTCAGACAACCAAATTGTTGGGTGGCAATCAACAGCCTCGATTCGAGATTTTTCTCTCCTTCAAGTTGCTAATTCATAAAGTCGGTAAAACACAAAAAAGAGAGAGAATTGGATTGTTTCGAACTCCACTTCCTAATAATAGGTCAATACTAAAGAAGTAATAGAAAGATCCCCTTGCCTATTACTTGTCTTTGTTTTTGCTTTTCTCCAACAGCTTTCCCTTATATTATTACACATGATTACAAAGTAGTAAAAATGCCCAAAAACTCAATTCACAGACCCAAATGAACTTAGTATTCCATGAATTAAATTAAAGCATCAAAAGCATGAATTGCTCAGCTACATTACACTGCCAAAGCTTTAAACAAAGAGAGAATCAATCAAATCAAAACACCTAAAAAGTGAAAACCATCCTAGTAGATAGAACAAGACTGAAACCAAACGAATCAAGCAACAATCGAAACTACTTAAATAGCAAACCCAACAAATCTGAAACAAAAGCAAAAAAGAAAAATCCGAAATTGGGATAGAGATAGTGAGAGCAAGAACTAGAGAAGCTTACATTATTTCCTTTCCAGGCTTCATAGACGCGCTTTGCCATCACTCCAAAAAAAATTGTTGTTGAGGACTAGGACGAAAGGGACGAAAACATTTTCAACTCATCGTTTCGCAATTCACAATTATTTATTTATAAATTTATGAATCACAGCGAAGATGAAGATATAGTCGAAGAAGGGTCCATGAGTTTCCCAACCAAAAATCCCCTCTCTACCCTAAACACAGATTAGTGATCTCGGCTATGGCGGTTTTAGAATTCGGATTTTTCTTTTTCTTTTCTTTTCTTTTCTTTTCTATTTTTTTTTTTTTTTTGGAGGAAAAGGGTTTTGAAAGTTTTGTGTGCCTCGAATATTTAGGGAAGGGAGATGAAAAGAAAAAGAAAACCTCTCTCCTAACTGTACTCTTGACACTCCAACATGTGTGATTTTAGTCTTCAAGACGACTAATATTCTGCCCTTGATTATAATGTAATTACCGCCCGGTCACACACCTTGTATCTAGATCCAGTCTCCCATTTTTCTATCTCTTTCGTTGACCAATCACTTAAACTTAAAGTCAAGAATCTAAACGTATGAATAAGATTTAACATTAAAAATATTTAAACAATTTACTTAAATATCAAAATTAAATTGAGATGATAATAAAAACATAAAAAAATAAGATAATAGATCTTGATTTACTATTTACTACTGATTTTAATAGTGTTTTTAAGGTAGAGTTTTTCCTTTGAGATTATTAAATTGTGTTTCCTTTGTAGGTTCTAACTAGATTTCAGTTCTTTTTGTCGCAAAATTTTTTAAACGAAAAAATTAATTACACTAACAATTCTTGTGTTTTGTCAAAATAACAAAGATACCCTTAGATCAAAACTAATTCAATTTGGACTTAACTTCGTTAATTTTTCTTGCAAAAAGACAAAAGCAATCTTTTAATCTCAGCCATTGATTTAAAAATACCAAATCACAACCGTTAAATTGATCTTTATAAAAAAAAAAAGTCTAAATCAAGGGGAAAAAGAAGAAAAAGAGGAAAGAAACAAGCCATAGAGCCCAATCACCCCATCACCACCCCCACCCCCACCCCCGCCCCCCATTACAACCTCCCTTTGTAGCCCATCACTTGTGACGACCCGTCTTTTTGGATAGTTACTTTACTTTCTTAAGCACCGTTCTTAAACAGTAATCTTACTTACTTAGTAAGAAAAATACTGAATTAAATTTTTTTTTCTTTAAACATTATTTAAAACGTACTTAAAAGCTGTTGCAACATCTGTCGTCATTCAAGTTGAGACTTCGCTCAACACTTACCTTTAAAACCATTTCAAATCGTTTCTTAAAACTTAATGAGAAACATTTACTAAATCATAGCTTCAATCTTTACTTTATAATTTTATAAAACATTTCTTAAAACTTTGATTTTCTCAAAACTTTGAAAACACTACATTAAATAGCGGAAAATATTTCTTTTAAACAGCAAAAACTTACTGTGGTGGTATCCATACCTAAATCCTCGCATCTATCCTCCACAGCACCCAGCTCTTCTAACAGGTCCTAGTGGTCGCCCATAAAACTTTCTACATCATAAAAGAACTTTTAATGAGCTTTTGCTCAGTAACTTTAAACATAATCTCCCAAATCTTCTAAACATGCTTTAAAAACTTCTCTCATAAAAACCTTCCTCTTAAAACATTTTTCATAAATGTTTTTCATTAAACATTTCTGAAATGTTTTCATAAATATTTTTTTTAAAACATTTCTAAAACACTTTTCATAAACGCTTTTCATAAAACATTTAACATGCAACAATCCTTGGCATGCTTTTCATAAAACATCATTTATAAACCTTTTCTTGTAACCATGAAAATGTTTTCATAAACACTTAACATAAAACATTCTTCAAAATGTTTTTCATAAGAATTTAATGTAAATACTTTGTAATAAGGAATACAAGCAAATTCGTAATATATGATTTCAATTATGCTCAATTATGAACCTTAATTATGAGCATTTTATGAACATTTCTTTTTTACTTTAACTTTCTATCTTCGTTCCTTAACTATCCTTATGTTACTTTAGCTTTCTATCCTTATTCCTTAACTTTTATTATCTTACTTTAGTCTTCATACCAACATTATTAATTATGAGATCATAAACATGATGCTTCCCTTGTGGAAGACTTGAGACCATCGAACACCGAGGTCATATACCTCACATCAAGGAGGTCAAACTTTAACTTTACTTGTATACCTCACATCAAGGAGATAGGTACAAAACTTTCTTTTTATCTTTACTTTACCTTCTTATTAACTTTAGTGAGCATAACAAATGTTATCACGTCATATGCAAACACCTTTGCAAATCATATCTTATACTCTAAAACCTATTGCATAACAAATGCAACTTATTGCATAACAAATGTAACATAAAACGCAAACACATTTTGCAAATCATAACTTGTATCCTGAAACTTATTGCATAACAAATGCAACATATAATGCAAACACATTTTGCAAATCCTAACTTGTACCCTTTTAAACATTATGCATTTCACGTGCATCCATACTTCAAATTTATTGAAAATCATAATTTGAACATTTAAAAACATTATGCATATCAATATGCAAATAGACTTTAAACATAACAGTTGCAAATTCATTGCAAATCTTGCTTTGAATCTTTAAAACTTTTTGGATACTAAATGCAAACACACTTTAAAAGAAACTTGCATAATAATTACAAAGTCATTTATAAACGTATACATAAATATTTAAAAATCATTTACTTCATGCTGTAGGTAAAGCTTGAACTTACCTAGACTTAGGTCTAACATTCTCTATTCCATTCCTGTCTTATTCCTTTTCCTTCCATTAGTCGACTTTTGTGTCCTAATCAAATGGTAGCCTACTTATTAGTTAACTTTCTTTATTATCAATCCACTTGATTGATAACTTAACTTAAACCTTAAACATTTATTCCTTTTTTTTATAACTTGGTATACTATCTATGTAACGTTCTTTTACTTTACACCCTGTTACTTTTAACTTCGTAACCCACCAGGTTACCGTACATTTTACTTAACCTTATAACCCATCGGGTTATTACTCTTTTTACTTGGCTAACCCATCAGGTTATCTTTTTCTTTACTTAACTTTGTAACCCACCGGGTTATCTTTCGTTTTCTTGAACATCCCTTATTAGATCTCTCGTCTCATATGACAGTTTCATTACTTAACGTATTACGGAACATTTTTTGTCTAAGAACGTTATGCTAATTTGGAGTATTCAACTCTACTTTGATTGTTTTCGTAAAAATGACGTCTTTACCCTTAACGGGTTTTTCGTCAACTTCGTAACCTTATAAAACTTATTGCTTAACTTTACCATTCCATTACTTACATGTTATAGAAAAATTCCTGTAAAGGAGCATTTTCTAACATCGGCCGTTTCGGGTCCGTTTTGGTCCTTTTTCATAAAATGACTATTTTGCCCTTAATCTCTTTTTCTTTCATTATTTCCTTAACTAAACTTTAATTTCTTAAAAACTTAGCATCTATGATACTTACTGCCTACAACATTATAGAAAACTGACGTTTCCTAGTGAAAACTCAATTTTCACATAATTTTATGGTTTTGGCCCGAAACATAAAGATATTTACATTTTTACCCCCATAACCAAAAATAATCTTTTTAAACCATTAGTCCCCATTTTTCAAAAGGGTCAAATTTTCTTAAAGTACCTTACCCAAATTCCTCTTGTAAAAGGACCATTTTGCCCTTTAAATATTTTTCCAACTTTAACAAATTTTGTAAAATCCATAACTCTTAAACCGAGCAAAATTTTAAGAAACTGTTTACATTGACCTAATAGTTTTGATGAGTTATACAATTTTCGTGTTGTAACTTTTTTGAAATTTCAATATTTAGGGGGCCTTTTTAGCTTATTTTTAAATCTATCGAGACTTTATAAAACTTTACAATTTAGTCCCCTTTATAATTTCACCAAAACCATTACTTTCTTCTTTCTGTCATTATCACCATCAATATATAACATGAAACAACCATGCCTTAACATTCATCTTATATGCCATAGTCCAAAACATTTTATCAAACATATAATATGTATTAAAAAACATAAACTTTTTCAAGCATGAAGTTTAGAATTTTACCTAAACTCCACCAAGCCTTTTGATCCTCCTTTGAAATGCTCAAAACTTTGTTTTGCCCTCTTCATAAAACCATGACAAAACCTCATCAAAACCCTTCCAAAGCTTTAAGAAAATCACCAAAACCCATAAGAAAAATTTTGTGATTTTACCTCCATAAGTATCAAATCTTGGACTAAACCCTTTGAACTTGCTTTAAACATGATTTGAGCTTGGAATTCATAAAAATTTTTGAGAAAGAATTGCTTTGGGGTTGCGGTTTTGAAGGAAGAAAATGAAGCTTTTTTTTTTTTGCTTCCTTTCTTTCTTTCTTTCTTTTCTTTCCTTTCCTTTCTTTCCTTGTTCCATTGCATGCTTCTCTCTCTTCTTCTCTTCTTTTTCTTTGCACTTTGGAGACCAACATTTGGTCTCTTATATCATAAATTATTCACCATTTTTTTTCCTTTTCTTTTCTTTTCTTTCTTTGTTTTAACAAAAAATGGTGGTGAGTTACCATTTGACTCATGGTAATCAAGTGGGTTCCTTGGGTGGCTTTAGGTGATTGGGCCACATTTCATGGTGTGGTGGCCCAATCAAAATCCATTGAGTGTTCACCAAACTTTTTACGCAGTCCAAGTTTATACAACAGTGTTTTTCCTATATTATGGTATTCTTTTCTATATAGTTCATGAGGCTTCATAACCTCCCATACTTATTTTCATCCATCACATAATATAATTTCAATATTATCTAATTTTGTATAGTCTAAATTTATATTGACAGTATTTTTATACTGTCGATACATTCTCTATACTGTTACATCATCCTTATTCATCCATATTCTCTAAACAGTATTATTCCTATACTGCTTCAACTTAAACAATCTAATTTTTGTACTGCTTAACCTAAACAGTCTAATTTCTACACTACGTTACTTTTGCAGTGTAATTTTCATATTGCATAACTCTGTAAGTGTACTTTCTTACACTGTATTATTTTAACACTGTATAATTTTTTATGTTACTATACAATATTTTTCTCCTTAAATTGTATTTTTGTCTTAACATAATCCTTAGCTTATTGTATTTTTAATGTATATAAAATGCTCGAGTGTTACATCACCCATCCCTTATCCCCGCTTACCTTCCCCACCTCATTGCACCCCCTTCCTGCACCCCCCATAGCCCACCCTCTCTATTGCCACCCATCGCCCTTTCCATCCCATTGTGCCCCCTCCTTAGCAACCCCTACCCTTGTTTGAGAAAGAGAGATTGTGTCTTAAAATGCTCAAAGATACTAATTTATAAAGAAAAAAATCACATTTTTTATTTCTCAAAATTTTGAAAAAAATTAAGAAAATTCTTTTCATGAGAGTGAAAATTATAGTTAAAAGTGTGTAAAAATCAATTACACTCATTTGTTTGATGCTAAACAAGGGTAAAAATGTTATTTCAAAAAACATATATAGATAAATACATTTTTAAATGCATGGAGGAGTATATTTGGTATTTTAAGAAAATTTAATAGTTAAAACTTTAGTCAACTTTCACGGTCAACTAAAATAGAGGTGTTTCTATAATTTTTTGAAGAGTTAAGATGTGTTGTTGTAATTAGCTTAGTAAAGACATATCTTTGTTATTTTGACAACATAGTTGGGATGTCAATGTAATTGATACTTCACAAAAAAAAATACATTTATGTATAAGGTTTTACCAAATGGGTGGTATATTTATCACAGGGATGAAAAGGAAAATGACATATATTCACTCCTAAAAACTAAAGACTATACGGTGGTTTTAAACCCTCGTGGAAAGTATTCACGATGGTTTTTTTAGCCGTCATGAAATTTTCCATCGTAATATTGAAGAAACTTTTCATGACAGTTTTTTACCATCATGGGATGCCGCAAATGACTGATATTAAGAGTGTTCTACTAGAGGCTACTACAATAGTTTTGACAAAAAGGGTCAGGGAATGGGTAAATTACATGATTTTTTAATTAAAAACAATTGCCTAATCTTGGTAATTTTCTACCTTACACGGCGGTTTTTATAAAAAAAATACCGTGTAAGATATAATTTCTAAGATAGTTTTTGATGGAAAACGTTGTGAGAAAACGGTTATCAGCAAAAACAAACAAAATTACTAGAATTTCTAATTTCTCATAAGATGGCCAGTCTTGTATTATCCACTAATACAAGTCCTTGACTGCAAAATCATATATTTACACTGAACTATAAAATTTTTACAAAATCATATATCTACACTACTACCTATATCTAAGTAATCATGCTTAAACAATAATTCACACAAGCATATACTAATAATGCTGAAGCTAAAATTAAACCCTAAATAATTCACAAACACATATACAAATACATATAGAAAGTAATTCACACAAACACATTTTCAAACATTAACTAAGTAACAAATATCAACATAACTTGCATAAAACAACAATGATTCTAACCACAAACTAAATATTAAATAACAAAACTATTTAACAAAAATAAAACAAATTAACATAACAAATTAATATAATTAATTTTAAAACAAAAAGTAATTCGTTTTATAATACTAAAACTAAACCTAAAGAAAAAAAATAGCAAAAAACTAAAGCTAACAAAATTAAGTTACAAAACTAATTAACAAACTATATAACTTAAAATAATTTATTCACACAAACCCTAAATAATTGCTATTGAGTTTTGAGCAATGAAAACACATAAATAATTTCTACAATGGTCATAGAAGATTTCCCTCAACCATGTGATGAGCATCACATATACAAACACATAAACAAACACATAGAAAGTAATTAAAACTAAAGCTAAAATTAGAACTAAACAACAAAAACTAATTAATTCACACAAACCATAAATAATTAATACTAAAACTATATAAGTAAAAATTAAAGAAAAACTAAACAATAGAAAAAAAGAAATAGAATATTAGCAAACAGAGGTCAGAGGCAGGCAACAGCGGGGCGATTGGCGATGACAGGGGTCGTGGAGGAAACAAGCTTGGAGAAGAAACTCGAAGAGAAGAACTTTCACAAATGAGGGATGGCAACGAGCTCGTGGGACATGGAGGCCACAAGGCTAATAGCAGTATGCTGGGTCGAGGCAAGACGATGATGGCAACGGTCATGCTAGAGAGAAAAGGTGGGTTTGAGGGTTAAAGAGAGGGATAGGGCTAGGTTTAGAGAGAGAATGTTGGGTTTGAGTGTTAATTCAAATAAGAAAGAGAAAGAGAGCGAGTGGGCTCTTAAAACTTCACAAATTACGATGAGAGCGAGCTTTTAAAATTTCAATGATTATCTTTCATGATGATTTTTACTAGAAATTGTCGTGTAATCTTCCGTATCTTTCATGACGGTTTTTGGTAAAAACTATCGTGGAATCTTTCGTTCACTACCACATTAGTCTTCATGTTTTATGTGCACTTCTCTCGTGTTTTTCCCTGCTTAACGCAATGGTTTGTAAGAAACTGTTGTTTATTAAACGTCATGTATTCTACAATTTCTAGTAGCATTTGAAGTATTTTTTAAGTAAATAACATATTTTTAAAACAATGAAAATGAATGGCATATTTATTGGTAAACAATTTTTTACCCTGTATAAAAAATGTATTTACTGATAAATAAATTGATTATGTCGAGTGAGTAAATTATTGGGTTAATTACATAGCAATGCCTCCTAGTTTTCATTATTTTTTAAATTGTCCCTCTTTTTTAGAAACTACAATGATATCTTTTAAATTTGAAAAAAAATTGTTTTAATTTTATCTCTTGCAAACTTTTTCGACTGAAAAAACATGAAGATAAGATAAAAATACACATAATAAGACCTAACTTGTTTACAAAATATATGTTTTTTCTTTAAAAAATTTAAAAATTATTTTAAGATTTAAAGAGTCATAAAACTTAAGAATCCTTTTTTTTTAAATTTGATTTTTTTGGGATTTTTTTAGTTTTTAATATTTATAAATATTTTTTTTTTTTGTAATTATTTAAGAGTAGTCATGTGATTTTGCCTAATTTTTTTTTCTACTTATAAGGATGAAATTGAAATAAGTTTTTAAAATTCAAAGATTACCTTTGTAGGTTTTAAAAATAAAGGGACAAATTAAGATACAGTTAATACAATTATGTAATCAACCCATCAATTATTTACTAGTAAGTATACTATTTACTTTAATTGCTTTAAAAATATGACGTTTACTTAAAAACACTACAATAGGATATTTACCATGTTATATTTCTATTTTATTTAGTAATATAATGTAGAGGTTTTGGTTGGCTATTAATACTCAATTAACATTGTATTTGCTAAAAGGAAATAATGGGAAAAAAAGTTGGATAAATTTTAAAGTAAAAAATAGATGATTATTTTAAACAAAATAATGGAAAATAAGAGGAAATGATCAAAAATTTATTTGGCCAACCAATTCTAATATTTCCAAGTTTATAAAAGAAAAAGAAAGAGCTAATGAGACTAATTCAAGTGATCAAGGGTGTGTTTATTTCACCAAGGCTTGAATTATGGTGGTTTTGTTTCTTCTTTGTAAAATTGAGAACCATATACCTTACATTGTATTGAAAAAAAAAAAAGGAAAGAGAGAGAGATTATGTGTTTTAAAGGAAAGCAAACAATGCAAAAACAAATACCAGGAGGAAGGGGAGACGAAATAGAGTTTAATTCTTTTATATGTATAATATATATTATATAAGTTTGTCTATAAGAGCCAAACTGGTATACACGGAGCGATGAATCCTTTCCCAAGGTATCTATGGTGATTAATATGATGCTTTGAAGAAATTTCATGTAAGAGTTGTTTTATTTGCATTTATTAGGTTGTTTACCACATCAAACAACTTGTGGATACTTGCTCTTCAGCTTGCTAGGCTATTTGAACTCAAGTACGTAGAAATCTTACTTTCAAAATCAATAAAAGATCAATATTATTCTTATTTTCAAAATATGATTACGTTGATGCTTTATTTTTATGAATGATTTAATATTGATTGGTTTTTCATGTTTATGAACAATGATGAAGCTAGAAAATTTTTTTAGAAGGGTTTGAGTTAAACCAAAATTTGAAACTAAAATAATTATTTAATTAAGCATAATTAGATGTGAAAAATAAAGGTTTATACAACAATTCTTAAAATTCTTAAATGAATTAGAAACATGTTCCTATTGTTATTTAGATCACTTTAGAAATTTAGAAAGAGATCCTAGAGAGAGAAATTTCAAAATTTCTATTGGGCTATTATTTAACATCAAGAACAATAATTATTAGTTTTCTCTTGTGGTTGGAAGGAGATGTTACCAAGAGGAAGGCTAAACGACGTGTGCTCGCTCGTATTCCATTTGTAGAAAAAAGAATAGCGGAGAAAACTAGTTGGTTAAGGCTTTGCCAGTCACAACTCTCTGGTAGTAGTTCTGTAGAATTTGTTCAACCAGATGTGTAGTTTCTAGTCTGCTAAAGCTACAAAGATCTTTAATTAATTTATAATACCTAGCATGTCCAACTAGTTTAATAGAAAAAGGATTTATTAAAAAATTTAAAATTTTGTTGCGTGTTCTTTTTATAATAGATCAAACAAGATGATTGGTCAAGAACATAAAGGACATAAAGAAAACTTTGTGAACAACAAACGATTAAAAACTAGAGCCCTGTATAATTGCCTTAAGGTTTTGCATTAGAAATTGTGTCTCTTTTTTCCTCCCAATTTGAAGGATTTCATAGTATATTGGGAATAAAGAAATCTAATTCTCCTATTAATTCTAGAATCTACTCTTTCTTTAATGCAATAAAACCTTCTAAGATTTTAGGTGTTACAACGACTTATCTAGTTAGTATGTATTAATTCCTGCTTGTTGAATGCCTTTAATAACCGGTCGTTTTTACTTGATGATGGTTGATAGCTCTTGAGCTTCTGTCATTTAGCGAAGCACATGCTGGGGAGGCTATTCCAGCACATGCTCTAGAGCATGTCTCAAGAGCTTAGTTTAGCTTATGCTCCAGAGAGGTTTGACTTTTATTGTAGTTTTCGGTGACTCTAAGAATACCCTCTACAAGATGAATGAGTTCGACTTGATGATTCAGTAGGCAAAGTTTCTATCCCAAAATTCTCTAGTTTTTTATTAAATATCATTTCACAGAACTGTTTTGTAGGTTCTAAAAAATTTAGAGAGATAAAAGAAATTTTGTGAATGGCTTTTTTCTTCCAATTAACTTATGAAGTAATGTTTACAATATATGCTCGTACAAGGTATACAATAAAGGAAATAGTTGTAAAATAATTACATTTCTTCTTGCACTAAGATGCTAAATATTTGTAGTTGATTCATCATTCCATAATTCCTATATATGGTCGAGTTAAACTGTCCTTGTTATGCAGGATAGTTTTGTTAGATAAACATAGAAATAGTAGTATGATAAATTCTTTATTCACCACATTAAGATCACATGTTAAATCATTAAGAAATATATTCGAAAGACATATCTAAATCCACTGAGAGTAAAAGTTAAGTTATCAATCTTCCACGTTTGAATCTTTTTATTGCAGTGAAACCTCGTTCACTTAGTGATAGGATGTAGGTATATGGCAATGCGTTATGTTTAGACTAGGGACCATAACCTATCTATAGTATAGGGTACTTCATGTAATGCCCAAGGTAAATTCATTAACAAAATCCAATATTTAATTGGGTTTGACTAATGAACTTGCCCTCATAAATTGTATTTTTGTAAAATTACAATAATGCATAATGAACAATGTTGATGGGAAATTTTATTGTAGACTTGATGTGATGATGGATATTGCTAGATATAGATTTTTTGGGCTTAAATGCTTAAAAATTTGTGAAAAATATTCATAAAATGAATTTCATATCACAACTGATTATAGTATTGTGATATAAATTAATAGATGTTTAAGATATAGATAAAATAGATAAGCAGGATAAAACCCTTAAACAGTGTAAAAAGGGTATGACGTAGTGTAAATACACTGTTAAGGTAAAAACATATATATAAGAATGCTGTATTAGGTTCCAAAAGTGAACCAAAGAATAAACAGGATATTTTATACTGTTTAAGAATACGTTTTTCAACGGTTTTACCTTAATAGTATAAGAAAAATACTATATGGTGAAAAATTATACTGTATAAAGTTTTAGGGGCCTACCAAGTGGACACCCTATGGGTTTGGATTGGGCCACCACATCACAAAATGTGGCCCAATCACATTAGGCCAACCAACACCCATAATTATAACTAATGGGGTGACTCACCACCTTTAAAAAATATATAATCAAATTAATTTTGATTTAAGCAATAAAGTGAGCAATTTTTTTTTATTTCCTCTCCCACCTATACTCAGCAGACCCCAAGATTCACTCTCCCAAATTTTGTTCAAAACCATTTTCCACACATAACCTCTTCCAAGCAAGTTTTAAGTAGGACCAAGCTTGAAGCTCAAGCTTTTCTTAATTTTCAAGGTAAGATTCAAAACTTTTTCTAAGTTTCTCTAGGGTTTTTTTGGGGGGTTTGAAGGGGGAAATTTAATAAGAGTTTTTTTTTTTTTTTTTTTTTTTTTTTGTCATAAACCATGCCCAGGAAGTCGGCAAAATCAAGGGTGTGGATGGTGTATAAGCTCACCACTTGTCTTTGGTAAAATCTAGCCTCCAAACTTTGATTTTATGGTTATTTTGTTTTGTTTTGTTTTGTCTTCAAGTAACACATGTAATTATTTAAATTAATTTACAGCATGTTTATATAATTTTTAAGGTATGTGATGATGGATGAGTAGGAAATTAAGGGGTGTATGCCTAAGATTTGATTTGGTTTTGAAAATTGAGTGAGAAATTGCAAAGTTTGGGTGATTTTCAAAGGCATGGAATTTGTCAAATTCAACCAAGATTATTTGATAAAAAGGTTTTGGAACCTGCTCAAAATAGGGGGTGTATTGTGCTAAAGTAGATTTTTACAAAATTACCCTAGGGACTAAACTGTAAAAAAATTTCTAGTCTCAGTAGATTTAAAAATTTGTTGAAAACTCCCCTGTACAATGAGAATTTTAGAAAAGTTAAAACATAAAAGTTGTAAATTTTGAAAAAACTGCAAAAAAAGGTGAATGGTTCATCGAAATTCGCCATCGTTTATGAGTTATAAATTTTACAAATTTTATCAAAATTGGGGAAAAATTTTTCAAGGGGCAAAAACATCACTTTATAAAAGGAATTTGAGCATGGAACTTTGGAAAGATTTAATCCTTGTGAAAAATGGAAGTTTATGGTCTAAAAAGATTATTTTTGGTCTAAGGGGCTAAATTGTCAAAATTTTCAAATCTAGGGTTAAATTGCAAAGTTTTGTTAAACATGATTTTTAATGCAAAGTAGGAAACCCGATACGTTCACTTATTTTTTTATTGCTAGTGAGCAACACTTTTCATTAAAATAGCAAAATCGGGTTTAGGGAATTTAAAAAGGCCCATCGAGGGCAAAATTGTCATTTTTTGTAAAATGTCCTAAACGGAACTGAAACATCCGCAATAAGAAAAAACATTATTAATAAGAATTTTCTCCTTTTGTTAGAAGAAATAAGGTAGAATGAACTGAAAAGGATCGAATCCTTGGTTATCGGAGTTGTTAGCTATAGAGCAACCTGATCTATTAATCAATAAGCGCTTTGTATTGACACATAGACAAATCGTAATAATTTGGTTGATGATGATATAATTGGCCAAACAAGACACAAGATGACTAAAGGAGGATCTAAAGTCGGTCTATATCATAGCACATACAGGTAAGTTCAAACCCTACCTATAGTAGACAAATGTATTTATGTATTTAATACATTTAAAGAAATGCGTACTGCATGCACATATTTTAAGTAAATAGATTCTCATGCATGGTTTGACAACCTAAATTAATGGACTAGTAATTAAATCACCAGACAAAAGGAAAGTATTGTACTAACTCCCAATGCAAGGGGAGTTCTAAGCTATGTTTTGGTCTTGGTGTTTTGATGACCCATGTGCACATATGGTATAAACGCTTGGGCCCTAGTGAAGATTGAAAGATGAAAAGAATAATGAACGTTCATAAGCGAGCATAAACAAATCATGCATACAAGTAGATATTGCATGTGGGCTATGTTTGGACTTATTGAGCATAAGTTCACTTAGTTATTTCATGTTGTAGGTAATTTGGCTAAATAGTCAGAATAGATTCAATGGTGAGCCGGCGGCGGAGCATGGGCAATGAGTAGCCAAAGGGTGTGGATACCGCCACTGAAACATTTCCACTCTCTATCTATATTAACAAACTTGGAGCTTGTTGTGAAATAATTATAGTACTATTTAAGTAAGACAAAACACTTTTGCAAAGTGATATGTTAATTATATATGTCCACATAAGTTATGAAGAAAAGTTTTGAATACGCATGTGTGTTAATTTCTATAAAAAGAAAAAAAAGAAAAAGAATTTTAAGGCTTTTTGTAATTACGTTAGTAAGGAAAATGTTAAAGCATGGCCCATAAAATGGCGGGTTATGACACTTCATTTTATTTTATTTATTGGCCCATCATAAATATTAAAATGAAATTTATAGTCTTTACACATTGCAAAGCCTATACCACTTAAGAAATGTTTTAAAAAGCCCAATAACTTAATTACTTAATTGATCACTTTTAATTGGCTAATAATTAGATAGCATATAATGTACAACTAATGTTAATATGTAGGCTCACAATTAGAAAATTTCTAATAGTCTCCCACTTGAGCAACATATTTCATGCCACAATTTTACATTGCAAAAATTTAACAAGCTCAACATTTGCTATTTAGACTAAAAAGGCATCCTTAAACAATCTAGTCCATCAACAATATCAATATAGGAATATAGTGATTGTGGTCACAATTTTCGCAACTAGAACCTTCAATAGTCACCATATCATTATAATCAATGAGATAGATCAATTATGGTTATATAGCATGAAAATTTAATGTAATGTGACCCCATATCATGCCCATTTCTGACGGGTCCTACTTTATAACTCAAACAAGTTAAACAACACACTTTCAAGACTTTATACATAATTGTAATTGAAAGACCATAACTTTACTTTAGAGGTTTCAGTAGATGAAGAAATAACACTACTTAAGTCTGATAAAAAAATATGTCAACAAACTCCCTTGTACAAGCATATCATCAAGATAAACCATACCTATACTAGCCATATTGTAATGTCCAATTAACTTATAATTAGCCAATAATAAGCATTTTGCACATCTATGCATTTAGTGAATATAAGTTATTGAATTATGAGCATATAGCAAGCATATTTTTAGGAGTATGAGTACTTATTATTTTTAATATTTAATCATGCACAAATGTACTTATCTTTGCAGTGAAAAGCTTGGTTTCTTAGTTAAGGAAGATTGGTAAGTTGTTACGAGATAGATTACAAAGTATTTTTCTATGTTAAATGTATCCTATATTGATTGTTTTGTCTCTTTATATATTTGAAATAGCTAGATTCGATTAGAATTGAAAGTATGCAAAATGGTGTAATTTGATTGGTTTGTTGATTAGGTTATAGAAAATTGAGTTACACTTGTTTGCACTTGATTTGATTAGCTAGCAATTAGCTAAAATTTCTTCTTACTTAGCACCCTTTTCACATGTCAAATCCAAGAAAAGATGGCAAAAGCACCCAAGCAACTTCTTCCCTTCACGTACTTGATTTTGACTAAGTTAAATTAGCTAGAATGTTCAATTTTTCTTCTTTCTTTCTCTAGCAAGCCTAAAAATTTCCAACACTCTTCCCACTTCATTTTCTCTATTTTTTAAGTCCTTGAGCTCATAAAAACTAAAACAAGACCATAAAAACTCAAATTTCACAAAATAGCCCTTGTTTTCACCCTTTTAAGCTTGCAATTAGTAGATTTTGAGCTTTCTGAAGCCCTAGAAGTTGAACCCTTGCAAGATATTTAATTTCTATTTGTTTTTATGATGATTAATGGTGTTTTGATACAATTTTAAAGTTTGTTATCTGTTTGTAATGTTAGAAATTTAGATTCAATGTGTTTGTAATAAAACTAAGTTAGTTGAGTTAGTTTATTTGCAAAACTAAAACTTTTGTGGAATCTGATTATTTCATTTATTTCAATTGATTTTAAATGTTTGCTGAATAATTTTT
This sequence comes from Artocarpus hirsutus, assembly GCA_946598075.1. NCBI lineage: Eukaryota > Viridiplantae > Streptophyta > Magnoliopsida > Rosales > Moraceae > Artocarpus > Artocarpus hirsutus. The sequence goes on from CAMOHE010051253.1 coordinate 49,405, forward strand.
AATGTTTATTAAGACGATGAACACCTAATCTCTATGTTTAATCATATTTCTGGTAATATAACATATTCTTTGGCCATATCTGTGCATTCTAACATTTTTATTCTCAGCTCTTTTCATGCTTGATTTCATGCAAAACTGTTGTAATATGAATTTATGACCTATATCGATGAGTTTGGTCTATGAGAAATTAAATAGTATATAAATTCATAATGTTAGGCCCTTAGCACATCTTATCTTGTAAAAGGACTGATCTTTTCACTCAACGTAAATTGGACTCGAGATAAGTAGAAAGTATCATTTACTGCATCTTAAGAACTATGTAATGTTACTAATGTTTTAAGGTGCATTGGTTGGAATGTTTTTATTTGACAATGATATAGATTGTTGAAAAGCGTTCATGATTCATGACATGCACATTAGAACATATGATATGATCTAAAAAGAAAATAAGGTTTTAACTAAAATAGGAGTATGGTGCATAATTGACGGTCGAGTAGGCATGGACCTAGAAAGGACTGGAATGGGTGGTGAACACTTTTACATTGAAAGCCAAGATAAGAAATGCTATAAAGACTAAGACTGATTATGACAAATACCTAAAGCCTGATAAAAACCCCATATTAATTTTATTACATTGGCCAAATTATGAAGAATAGGTTCTGAAAACCACAACCTATCATTACCAATTAAGTACCACACTCCAAGGGTACCTATAAGAAGGAAGAATTATTGAAAGAAAACTAATAAAAGAATATGTCTAATTGCATTTTCATTCAATGTTCATGTTCATGCATTAGTTTCTGTTTACTGGGCTTTTGCTCATTTTGGTTTTTATGATGCAAGTGAGGATGTATAGGGTTAGGAGTTGACAGAGTATCTAGAGCTACCAGATAGAAACTTGTTAATTTGCCCTATTTTCGATCAACTTTTAAAGCTTATTTTAGCATTCTGTTTTTGTCAAATTTAGCAGCTTTGTTACAATTTTGTAAACAAATATGTTACTAACTTTGGATGTGCTAATGTACTCCATATTCTATTTTTGGATGTTGTATATGTTGTAAATAAGAAAAACGAATGAAACAACAGTTTCAAAACTATTTTATACTAAAATGAATATTTTAGGTAAACCATAACATTTATAATGTAATTGAAAGGTTAATATTCATTATCCTAACTAAATAAGCTTTACACGAGCACATTTGTTAGCTTGAAGGGTATTACAGTTGTTGGTATTAGAGCAAAGGTTAAATTGTTTCTCAAAACAAAGGAAGGAATATGAGCATATCTTAGCTAAGAAACTTGGTCAACTATTGGTATCTCTTGTCTTTATGATCTTTGTTTTTATGATTTTGTTAATTTATAATTGTGTTTATTATAAGCTAATTAAAGAAATAAGATTGGGCATTATACAAGAAGATATGGCATCAAAAAAGAAGACAATGGACGTTGATCATATGGGTGATCATGATTTAGTAGATAATTTGACAAATCTGTTCCAGCAACAGACTAGAATACATGATGAACAGATACAACGATTGTTGGATTTGCAGAGGAACAACCAACAGAATCAACCACCTCCTCTACCTCTACCTAGGTCGGATGTTTTGCAATCTGTTTATGAGAAATTTAGGAAAATGGAGCCTCCTAACTTTGATGGTGGTTCAGACCAATTGTTTGTAGAGGCATGAGTGAGATCCTTAATGCCATCTTTGATTATGTGAGGATTAATGATGCTAAAAAGGTACTTTGTTCAATTTTCTTGCTTAAAAAGGAGGCTAGAACTTGGTAGGAGCTTGGTGTAAGTATGGATAAGTTGACATGGGACACATTCAAGAAGATTTTTCTATTATACATATTTCACTAGGGATGCTAGATCACTAAAAGTAGAGGAGTTTCTAGAGCTAAAGTAAGGAGGGATGTCAATGTGTGATTATGTTCAAAAATTTGACGAAGGTTGCAAATATGTCCCATATATTGCTAAAGACAACAATGAGAACATAAACCACTTATTGAGAGGGCTTAATCCTAAAATCAAAAGGGATATGAGGATGTCTTCTACAATGGAGTTTAGGGAGTTAGTGGACAAGGCGTTAATGGCTAATCAGGATGAGAAAAATATTGAGAAGTTTCATCAATAAAGGAGGTTAATATTTACTTCAAAGGATCCTACCTAGTGGAAAAAGATAGAACAAAAGCCACAAAGTGAAACAGTAAATGCCCTAAAGTTAAGCAAGCTGCTAATGTAACTAAGAAGCCATTATATGCTAAGTGCGGGAAGAATCATATTTGAGTATTATAAAGGTAGTAACTTATGTTTTAAGTGGAAAAGCCAAGACATTTGGTAAAGAATCATATCACAACTCAAAATAAAATCCAAAGAAGGGTGTATGCGATGATAGAGAAACAACCTAATGCGGATGCTTTTGTGGTCTCGGGCAATATTTTAATATCTACAGTCGTTGTAAATGTATTGATAGATTCAAGATTTTGGCATTCATTTTGCATCTAATACATTTGTGAGGAAATTGGGCATTACATTGAATTTGTTGAAAATGAGATATAGTGTAATTTTACCACCCAAGGAAGAAAGGGAATCGAATCAAATGTTAAGGGTTTGCTTGATTCAGATTGATGACAAAACCTGATATGTAGATCTTGTGGTTTTAAATATAGTTGATTTTAAAGTCATTTTGAGTATGGATTAGTTGACAAAATATCATGCTACAATTGATTACAACAAGAAAAATGTGATCATAATAGTTTATGTTTAGAGGAACTATAGGGAGATTGTCTATAGCAATTATTATTGTGATAAAGGCTCAAAAGATGCTTAGCAAAGATTATGTTGGCTATTTGGCTAGCGTTATGGATACTTCAGTGAAACAAAAGTTAAAGCCGAAAGATGTAGATGTGGTTCAAGAGTTCCTAGAAGAATTCCCAGATGACTTGCCAAGTGTGTCACCTGATCGAAAGATTGAGTTTGTAATTGATCTTATACGTGGAACTGCACCAATTTCCAAAGCACCTTATAAAATAGCACCAACAAAATTAAAGGAGTTGAAGGTGCAATTGTAAGAATTGCTTGATAATGGTTTTATGTGCCTTAGTTATTCTCTTGGGGGAGTGCTTATGTTGTTTGTGAAGGAAAAGGATGGCACGTTACGATTATATATTAATTGTAGAGAGTTAAACAAGGTGACTATTAAGAATAAGTATATACTTCCAAGGATAGATAATTTGTTTGATCAATTACAAGTACTTTTGTGTTCTCTAAAATTGATTTGAGGAACAGATATCATCAATTGAAAATCAAGGAAGAAGATGTGCACAAGATTGTTTTTAGAACAAGATATGGGCATTATGAATTTTTAGTGATGCCTTTTAGTTTAAGAAATGCCCTAGCTACATTTATGGACTTGATGGTGTTCAAGCAGTTTTTTGATAAATTTGTGATTATGTTTATTAATGATATCTTGATTTATTCTCGAAGTAATGAAGAATACAAAGAACATTAGAGAATTGTGCTATAAGTTCTTAAGCAAAATAAGTTGTATGCCAAATTTAAGAAGTATGAATTTTGGCTAGAACAAGTGGTATTTTAAGGACATGTAGTGTGCAAGAATGGAATTTCTATGGATTTAGGTAAACTATAAGCTGTTGCTAACTAGCCAACACCAACAAATATATCAGAAGTTAGGAGATTTTTAGGATTGGCAGGGTACCAACAACAATTTATTAAGGGATTCTCTAAAATAGCCATTCCATTAACATCATTGACTAGAAAGAATGTGAAATTTTAGTGGACTAATGCTTGTGAAAAGAGTTTTCAAGAATTGAAGTATAGGCTAATCACATCTCTAATGCTTACCATTCCAATGATTTAGGCTATGCATTAATGCAAAATGGGAACGTAATAGTATATACCTCAAGGCAACTAAAAGAGTAAGAAAAGAATTATCCAACTCATGTTCAGAACTTAACGCTGTAGTTTCGCATTGAAAATCTAGAGACTTTATCTATATGGTAAAAAGTGTGAGATTTATACTAACCATGAGAGTCTAATATACTTCTTGACCTAGAAAAAATTGAATATAAGACACCATAGATGGTTGGAACTTGTGAAGGACTGTGATTATGTAATCAATTACCATCTCAGTAAAGCAAATGTGGTCGTTGATGCTTTGAGTATAAAATCAAATCATACCTCCATGTCATTCAAAAGCCAATATTATTGGATTTGTAGAGACTATGGCTTGAAATAGTTTCGAAAGGAAGAATGAGTAGATTATAGTCTTGGTATTACAACCTATGCTATAAGATAAAATTAAAGATGGTCAAAAGATGGATAAGTATTTGATTGAGTTGAAAAACAAAGTTGATACAAGACAGAGATCAAACTTCTCAATTGCTAATGATGGGATTATAAGATATAGAGGGAGGTTGTTTGTGTCATTTGCTAAAGCCATCAAAGAAGACATCTTGAAAGAAGCCCATGTGACTCCTTATTCAATACACCTAGGTAGCACTTAAAGCAGCATTGTTGGTGGTCTAGAATGAAAAAAGATGTAGCTAAGTTTATGGCTGAATGTTTAACTGGTCAACAAGTTAAGATTGGACATCAAAGACTAACAGGGTTCTTGAAACCTTAATTGATTCTAGACTGGAAATAGGAACACATTACAATGGACTTTGTACTTGGATTGCCTAGAACTCAAAAAGGATTTAATTCCATATAGGTGTTTATGGATAGGTTAACTAAGTTAGCCCATTTTCTTCTAGTAAACTCCACTTATATCATGGACCAATATGCTCAATTGTATATCAAAGAGATAGTAAGATTACATGGAGTGTTAGTTTCAATAGTGTCTCATAGAGCACCTAAGTTCACATCTGTATTTTGGAAGAGTTTACATAGTGCTATGGGAACAAAACTTGCGTTTAGTATAGTGTTTTATTCTTAAAGTGATGGATAGTCTGAGAGAGTAATTTAGACATTGGATAATATGTTAAGAGCTTGTATGCTTGATTTGCAAAGGAGTTGGAATACAAAGCTTCATCTAGTGCAATTTACTTACAACAATAGTTACCAAACGATGATTGAAATGACATCTTATGAAGCATTGTATGGAAGAAAATGTAGATCTCCAGTTCATTGGGATGAAGTTGGAGAAAAAGAATTACTTGGTCCAGAGATGGTACAAAAGACTACTTAGGTTGCTAAAAAGATACGTGATAGAATGAAGACAGCGCAAAGTAGACAGAAAAGTAAGGCAAATGAAAGAAGAAAAGATTTAGAGTTTATTGTTGGGGATCATGTATTCTTGAAGGTAGCTTCAATGAAGGGCATCATGAGATTTGGGAGAAGAGGAAAGCTAAGCCCAAGGTATGTTGACCAATTTGAAATCCTTGAAAGGGTTGGTGATAGAGCATATAGATTGGCCTTAACTCCTTCATTATCTAGTGTACTTTATGTCTTCAATGTGTCATGCTCAAGAAGTATATTCCAAATCCCTCAAATGTTTTAAGTTTGAGCCATTAGAAATAGCTTTTGATTTAGCATATGAAGAGAAACCATTACAGATCCTTGATAGAAAAGAAAAGGAGTTGAGGACCAAAAAGATTTAACTAGCTTATAGAGGAATCATTCAATAAAAGAAGCCAAATAGAAAAAAGAGAAAGAGACACAGAACAAATATCCAAAACTATTTGGTATGTCAACTTTCGAGAACAAAATTATATAAGGAGGAAAGGATTGTATGCCTAATTAACTGACAATCAGCCAATAATAAGTATCTTGTACATCTATGCATTTAGCGAACATGCGTTATTGAATTATGAGCATATAGAAAGTACATTTTTACGAGCATGAGCACTTATTATTTTTAATATTTAATTATGCATAAATGTACTTATATTTGTAGTGAAAAGCTTGGTTTCTCAATTAGAGAACATTGGTGTGCTAAACAATTACGAGATAGATTGCAAAGTGTTTTTTATGTTAAATGTATCCTAAATTGATTGTTTTGCCTACTTATACGTGTGACATAGCTAGATTTGATTAGAATTGAAAGTATGCAAAATGGTGCAATTTGATTAGTTTGTTGTTTAGGTTAGAGAAAATTGAGTTGTACTTGTCTGCACTTGATTTAATTGGCAACAAGTAGTTGAAATTTCTTCTCACTCAACACCCTTTCCACATGTAAAATCCAAGAAAAAATGACAAAAGCACCTAAGCAACTTCCACCCTTCACTTACTTGATTTTGATTAAGTCAAATTAACTAGAATGTTCAATTTTGTTTCTTTCTTTCTCTAGCAATCCTAAAAATATCCAGCACTCTTTCCACTTCATTTTCTCCATTTTTCGAGTCCCCAAGCTCATAAAAACTGAAACAAGGCTATAAAAACTCAGATTTCGTAAAACAGGCCTTATTTTCACCCTTTCAAGCTTGGAATTAGTGGATTTTAAGCTTTCTAAAGTGCTTAAAGTTGAACGCCTACAAGATATTTAATTTATATGTGTTTTTGTGATGAATTAATGGTGTTTTGATGCAATTTTAAAGTTAGTTATATGTTTGTAATGTTGGAAATTCAAATTCAATGTGTTTGAAACAAAACTAAGCTAGTTGAGTTTGTTTATTTATAAAACTGAAACTTTTGTGCAATCTAATTACTTCATTTATTTCAATTGATTTTAACTATTTATTGAATAATTTTTAATGCTTATAAGTGGCTTGAAATTTGTTAGAATGCTACATCTAAAATTATGGAAAGAAAATACAAAACTAGGTTAAGTAGAAAATCAGGTTCATGCCATGCTCGATTCTCATATTTTGAGCTATTTTTATAAGATTATATACTTCTATTTATGATATTTAATATTGGGAAATGTTAATGATTCATTGAAAACCTCATTTGGCTAGAAAGAGGAAAAATTATTATGAGTTCGATATTAAGTAATTTGCAGCAAAAATGTATGGATATGCATGTTTATGGACATGATTGAACACCTAATCTCTATGTTTATCATACTTTTACTAATATAGCATATTCCTTGTCCATAAGTATGTACTATGACATTTTTATCTGAGCCCATTTTGTGTTTGATTTGATGCAAAACTATTGTAATATGAACTTATGACTTATACCAATGAGTTTGGTTTATAAGAAATTGAATGGTTCATGAATTCATAATGTTAGGCCCTTCACAAATCTTATATTATAAGAGAATTGATCTTTCCACTCAATATAAATTGGACTCAAGGTAAACAGAAACTATCATTTATTGCATCACAAGAACTATGTAATGTTGCCTATGTTTTAAGTTGCATTGATTGGAATATTTTCATTTGACAATGATATAGATTGTTGAAAAGCATTCGTGATTCATGACATGTATATTAGAACATGTGATATGATCTACAAAGAAATTGAGGTTTTAACAAAAATGGGGGCATGGTTCTTAATTGCCGGTTGGGTAGGTATGCGACGTGGGTGGGACTGATGAACCCAACGAAGGATGGTGAATACTTTGAGGTTGAAAAACCAAGATAAGAAAAGCGATAAAAACTATTACTGTTTAGGACAAGTACCTGAGGTCTAAGACGAAGATGGAAATCCCACATTAATATTATTACATTGGCCAAATTATAAAAAACAGGCTTCAAAAACCACGGCCTATCATTACTAGTTAAGTACCACACTCCAAGGGTATCTATAAAAACCACCCTCCAAGGGTATCTATAAGAACAAATAATTGTTGAACGAAAACTAATAAAAGAATATTTGCATTGTTATTCAATGTTCATGTTCCTACATTAGTTTCTGCTTACTGAACCTTTAGCTCATTATAGTTCTTATGATGCAGGTTTGGATGTATAAGGTTAGGAGTTGACCGAGTATCTAGAGCTATCGGATAGAAATTTGTTCATATGCCATATTTTCGATCAGCTTTTGAAGTTATTTTGGAACTCTATTTTTGTCAAATTTAGCAGCTTTGTTACGGTTTTATAGACAAACATGTTACTAACTTTGGATGTGCTAGTGTGCTCTGTCTTCTATTTTTGGATGTTGTATATGTTGTAAATAAGAAAAATGAATGAAACAATAGTTTTAAAACTATTTTATACTAAAATGAACATTAATATTTATAATGTAATTGAAAGGTTAATACTCTTTATCCTAACTAAATAAGCTTTACACGAGCTTATTTGTTAGCTTGAGGGATATTACACATATGCTTGTGGAACACTTTAAGTGGTGAACCCTTAGTGAGTGAATCCGTAACCATGGGAGTTGTACTAATATGTTCGATTGACACCTAAAAACTCTAAACTCTCTCCTTAACAACAAGAAATTTTTATGTCAATATGCTTTGATTTTGATGAGCTTTAATACAACTTAGCAACTTTATTATCACAATTTATCTTCAATGGTCTCTCAATGCTATTGACAAGTTGTAGCCCATTAATAAAATTGTACAGCCATATTCCTTGGTTCGATGCCTTATAAAAAGCTATAAAATTTGCCTCCTTGGTGGAAGAAGCTATAAATGATTGCTTGACATTCTTCCATGACATAGCTTCTCTAGTTAACATTAAAACATAACCTGAAGTGGATCTTTTGCTATTGAGGCAACCAAAAAAGTTAGAGGAGAAATTACCCATGACTTATAAATGATCAGATCTTCGATATGTGAGCATGACTTCTTTTGTTCTCTATTGCTTTCCAATGATCCATTCCTTGGCTGCTTAGATATCTACAAAGCATTCCAACTATATACGCAATATCTGAACGCGTACAAACTTTAACATATATGAGAGTCCCTACTATTGACGTATAAGGGATCTTTTCCATCACTTTCTTCTCAATTTCATTCCATGGGCGTTGAACAAAACCAAATTTATCGCCCTTAACAATGGGTGTATCTTCTAGTGCACAATCTTTCATGCCAAATCTACTAAGCACTTTATTGATATATGCCTGTTGTGATAAGTCAAGTATACCATGAGAACAATCTTGATGAATCTATATACCTAACACAAAAGACACATTCCTAAGATCTTTTATTTCAAAATTATTTGAAAGAAATCTCTAAGTTTCATGCAACAGGCTATATCGCTACCTACTAGCAGAATATCATCGACATATAACACCAGAAGAATAAATTTGCTTGCATTGATCTTGTGATAAATACATTGATCAACAATATTTTCCTTAAAACCAAAAGAGGTAATCACTTTATCAAACTTCTGATACCATTGATGGAATGCATGCTTTAAATTATAGATGGACTTCTTCAATTTTCACACCAAATGTTTCAATTCTTTGGATTCAATATTCGATGATTGCACCATGTATATGGTTTCTTCTAATTTCACCATTGAAAACGTGGTCTTTATATCCATCTTATGTAACTCTAATTTTAATGAGCTATAGGTGCCACAGTAATTCTAAAGAGTCCTTCGACGAAATCAAAGAGAAAGTCTCTTTGTAGTCAATGTCTCCCCTTTGAGTGATACCTTTAGCCACTAGACGTGCTTTATGCCTTTCGACATTGCCTTCCAAATCCCATTTGGTTTTGAAAATCCATTTTTAATAACAAGTTTAGCTTCTTCAAGCAATTTGATAAGATCCCAAATGCCATTGTCTTTCATTGATTTCATCTCATCTTTCATGGCATCTATCCACTTCTAGGAGCTTAAACATTTTTTGGCTTGACTGAAACACATTGGATCATCTTCTAGTCCCATATTAATCTCATGTTCTTGGAGATATATAATTTAATCATCTGGAATCGTTGTTTTCCTCTCTTTAATGGATTTTCTCAATGCTACTTCCAATCGAGGTTGTTGTTGTTCCTCCTCATGGTTCTCCAGTGTGAGTAGAAGGTAACTCAAGAATGTTTTGATTATCTAGATTTGCATCTTGAATAATGTCAGGCACAATTACCCGATCATTTTCAATTGCAATTATAGGAATATTAACATATTCCTCTTTGAAGATAAAGTTTCAGATTTTAGTACTCCCACCATATTCAACATCCCTAATGACTTTACATTGCTCGTCCCAAAAAGGGACTTGCTTAAGGGATCATAAAACTTGAAACCCCCTGGATTTTCTAAGTAACCAACAAAGTAGTAGCTTATAGTTCTTGAGTCCAATAGCCTATAATTAGGCTTGTATGGCCTAGCCTTAGCTAGATGACCCCAAACATGTAGATGCCTAATATTAGGCTTCTTTCCAGTCTATAGCTCATACAGGATTTTATCTATTGCTTTGTTTGGAACTCGATAAAGGACAAAAATTGTGGTCTTTAAGGCTTCTCCCTAAAGCACTTCTAGTAAATGAGAATGATTTATCATGCTTTTAACCATATCCTTTAGGGTTTGATTTTGTCTCTCAGCTACACCATTTTGACTTGGAGTCTCGGCATGGTGTATCGAGGACGATGCCACGTTCTTCTAATTATCTCATAAAAAGGGCCTGGACATTGTTTACTTGATCCATTATATCTAGCATAGTATTCATCACCACTATCAAACTTATTGGCTTTAATTTTCTTACCGAGTTAAGTTTCAACTTCAGCTTTAAAAGCTTTAAATATGTCCAATGATTTAGACTTCTCATATATTAAGTATAGGTAACCATAATGAGAATAATCGTTTATGAAAAATAAAATATTGTTGAGCATTCTAAGAGGCTATGAGGGATAGAGTACAAATATCAGTATGAATTAATTCCAAGACATTTGAACTTCTATTGGCACCAACTTTCTTGACATTTGTTTGTTTTCCCTTGATGCATTCAATACATTAAGGGAATCAAGAATTCCTTCCATCATAATTCTTTGAATTCTTTGTTTAGAAATAAATCCTAAACATTTGTGACATACAATGGAAAAATTCTCATTAATTAATTTGCACTTTACACCATATTTACTTGCACGCAAGGATTCATCAATGTGTGAGGCATGAAGATCCAATTTATATAGATTATCAACTAAAGAACCGGTACCAATAGTATTTGAATATTGAAAAAGAATAAACTTTCTATTTCTAAAAGAACAAGAGTAACCAGATTTGTCTAAACGAGAAACATAAGTCAACTTCTATCTAATTCAAGGCACAAAAAAAGTCTCATCTAAATCCAAATAACAATCAGATTCTAATTGCAATCTAAATAACCCTATCGCCTCAAAAGGAGCCTTGTTGCCCATTCCCACATAGATGAATCTTTCGGCAACAATTGGCATGACTCTTTAGACAACTCTACGTTGTCACACTTATGTGAGTAGTTGCGCCTGTATCTATCCACCAAGTGTGATTTAGTATTAAAGCCAAAATTAACTTTAGAACAAACTAAGTTGAGAAGAATATCCTTTTTGATGATTCTTTTTTAAACGTCCAGCTATCATGCAAAGGAAATAGGTGATAATATTATCCAGTTTCTATTGCACCTTAGGCTATGAAGTCCTATTCCCTACAACTTCTTTTCTTTTATTGTTCTTTTTCCTCTTCTTATTGAGAGCATTGTCATGCAAAGAAGTAGTTAAGTAAGTACTTTCTATCTTCTCTTGTTTGAATCTCTCTTCCTCTTGCACACATTGAGCAATGAGCTCATTAAGAGTTCATTTTTCCTTTTGAGTATTGTAATTCATGGCAAAACGACTATATTGTGCAAGAATAGTGATCAAGCTAGGTGCACAAGAATGTCATCAAACAACTCTAACTTTAATGTCCTCATTTGAGTAATAAGATTGGACATTTCCATAATGTACTTCCTTATGTTCCATTTGTCTTTGTATTGCATTGAAACAAGCTCACCAAGAATGATGCTTATTTTGAACTTTTGAGATCCCATGAATCGGTCTATTATTTAGCTTAGGAACTTCTTATATTTTCCTCCTCAGGTGTTGCACCCCTGATAATATCTGTAATAGAGTGCTCCATGATCATAAGACTCATGCGGTTAAAACACTCTCACTTTTCATAGTTAGCCTTTTGTTCAACTAAACTATTATCAATAAGGACAGGAGGCAGCTCAGTCTGAATCACATAGTATAGATCCATATACCCAAACAAAATGGTGATGTACTCTTTCCATTTCTTGAAGTTAGTGTCATTAAGCACCTAATGTTGTTCAAATTGGTAGATATAGAACAAAAACAAACTCACAATTACTAATAATGCCATTTACCTATTATATATATATACACACACGTGCGCGCGTACATGGCATGACAAGTAATAAGGTGGGCCCTTATAAGATATCTAGCACAATATTGAAATTTAATCTTTAGATAGAAATGAGAACTCTAAGTGGTACTCTTAATTATAGTTAATATGCATTGATAACAAATCCTACCAATAATAGGCCTTTTTCTGGATTGAATAATTGCATGCATGGATTATACTAAAATTTATCACATATTTATTAATATATGTGTCTATGATCTAGCCAAAAAATAATCTTCCTTTGGTTAGATTATTTTCCTCATTGATTTAAACATAATTTATGAATTTTTTTCATTAATATCTATATGTTTCAAAATAAATAAATCTACATAATTGAGGTCATTTTGACGACATATAATTTCAATTTAATTTATATTGAAACATTGGATTTTAATTTGCAAAGAAAGAAAACAAAAATAAAGAAAAAAAGTTTTTCAGGTACAGTACGGATTGGGTATTGTATGGTTGAGTACATTATGGATATGGTACGATACAAATCAGGCCGTGTACTACACGAGTCGGGTCAAACCGGGTGGGAGCGTTTTTGGTCGAGCATGTTAGGTCAAATTGGAGCAAGTCAACTCAAACCTACCTAATCACCCAAATTGTAAACTTTATCCTAACCCATCACCTAACGTAACAACCCAATCCCTAAGGTCTCAGCCCTAATAGAAAAGTTAAAATCAGAAACAAAAATGGGGATAATGAGACAACTGGTTTAATTATGTTTATTGAATTAAAATATGACTCCAGTATGTAAAAATTTACAAATGTCTCAAAATAATATTATTAAAATTATTACTATGTAATTATATAGTACAATATATAATATCATTAAGATAATTACTATGTCATTAAGAACATTTTTAAGATATTTTAAATATTGTATTAAATTTTAATTTTATAATAATAATTTGGTTATGTATTATAATTTTTTCACAAAAATAAGCACATGCCCTGGCCCACTAAATCTTCAAACGTGGGAAACAAGAAAAAAAAAATATGGGATTTGTTTCCCAGATTTATTGGCACGAGTTTTCCGGCCATGATTTCTCAACCGTTTCAGGCATTCTCCCCAGTCATTCTCTATGAGTAGAATTTTGAATTTCACCTTTAAAAGACCATTTCAAGATCAATTGCATGGCAAGAATCTCCACAAAAGAGGCTAGAAACGACATAGGCAAACAAAGAGGAAGAACAATGGCTATGAAGAGAGACTGAAGAGATTGTCATTTGGCTGGTTCCATATGCTAAACGACAACTGGTGGAGAAATCGACGTCATTCAATTGATTCAAGGGGCCAAATGACATGAATCTTAGTCATGGGAGCCTTTTCCTTTCCTTTTCCCGAACCCAACAATAAACTAACATTATACATATATATATATATATATATATATATATATATATATATATATACCAAATTCAAAGAAACTGATTATATCGAAAAGATTTCCATAATATATGAAAACAATTTCAACTTTACAAAAAGGATTTGACCAAAAACCGAAAACTCAAAATTATTTGAAAACAATTGTGGCCGAAGTTCATACATCAATAAAAAAGGAAAAAAATATTTCTTAATGATTCAAGATGATATGTCTCTCATACTACTTGTTAGATAAATTTATAAATAAAAGATGCTAAATTCTTTACTCACCACACTAGGATCACACGTTAAATCATCAAGAAATTTATTGGGAAGACATACTTAGATCCATTCAAAAGCAAAAGTAGGGTTATTAGTCTTCGGTGACTAAAACTTTACATCGTAGAGAAAACCTCATTCACTCAATGATGATATGCAAGTAAATGGCAATACATTATGTTTAGACCAAGGACCATAACGTGTTTATACTATAGGTATTTTATTTATTGGCCCATCATATATAATTAAATAAATATACTCTCTACATGTTGCAAAGCCCATAACACTTAAGAGATGTCTTAAAAGTCCAATAACTTAGTTTACTAATAATTAGATAGCATATAATATACAATTGATGTTAATGTGTAGGTCGACAATAAGAAATTTCCCAAGAAGTTTTTCATTGAGTACTTTGAGAATCAAGTTCATTGGCTATCTTTTATTTTATGTGGAAAATTTGTTAAATAACTAATCTCGAAAGTAAAATTAACAAAATAACCTTTTTATTTTTTTTTATACAATAAATTTTTGAAGGGTAAATTTCATTGACACCCCTTGTATTTTACCAAAATTATACTAGCCTTGGACTAAAACTAATCACAGTAACATCCCTTGCTTTTGAAAAACATTGTAGGGAGCCCTCTACTGTTAGTTAAACGTGAGAGTTAACTATTAGTCGGCTATTAATTTTATATAAAATGCCAAGATTGTCCCTCCAACCATAAAAAACTTTTTAGGCTATTTATGCACCTAGAAATGATTTTTATGACCTTTTTTGATACTAAAATATGAGTATAAACAATTTGAACACAATTATAACTATAAATTTCAGTCTAATAATAGAGAAAATGTTATTTTTTTTTTCATAAATGCTCTATTTTTCATAAAAGATTATAAATTATAAAGATTAAAAAACTAACAAACATAATTTTTTTAAAAAATAAAAAATAGATATATGAAATTGTAGAAATATTAAAACTAAAACAACAACAATAAAAAAAATAAAACAAAAAGCAACTCTTTCTATTTCTTGAGATATCTCTCTCTAGGCTTAACCATAGGGCGACAGGCCGGAATGGCTGACGGGGAAGGGGCTATTTGGCTAGGGTGATGGGGGTGATGGCCGACGAGCTAGGAGGGCGAGCTTATAAGTGAGGGGGTGGCTAGGATGTGACAAGTTCACTGTTTGGGGAGGGGGATAAGGGTCATGATGGGTGGGCGACGAGGACTGGGAAGAGGACGGAGTTCACGATGGGCATTGGAGCATGATGATGGTGGGCTACAAGATGGCTACAAGATGGGGTTTTGTATGGCAAGCATGATGGGCGAATGGTGGCAAGAGGTGGGGGAAGGACAGTGGGTGACGGGGGGCTAGGTTTGAGGGTTGTTTGGCTGGATGGGTTTGTGGGGTTGTTTTGTTTTGTTTTTATTTTGTTTTATTTTGTTTTGCTTTTTTTTTTGTTTTGTTTTGTTTATTTAGCCTTTTCCTTCATTGTGAAAAAAAAAAAAAGATTCCTAGGCATGTGTTAATGGCTATTCACTATGCTTCTCTCTCTTAATTTGTTGGTTAATGGCTGTGATGTAACGTTTTTAATCAATGGTTGATAAAAGGTCATTTTTGTCATTTTAATTTAAAACGTAACTGAGTTAAGTCCATGGGGTCTCTTTGTAATTAGTTTTGGCCCAAAGAATATTACTGTAATTTGGGTAAAACATAGGTAGTATCATTGTAATTTATCCTTTTTTCAAAAATATTTTTACAATCATTTTGCGAACAAAAATCTTTAGAAAGTAAATTTAAAATAAAACTTTCTTATTAAGTCCTTTTTACAAATGGTTCTTTTCTACTTGTCTTTTTTCTTGCTGCAATTGATGTTTTAATTCTCTATTTTGGTTTTACAGAAATTCGGTTAAAAAGATTCCACATTTCCACTTTATGAGTGCGCAGCGCATGAGTTGAATGAATGTTTGTCAAGTTGGTTAGAACTAAAGTTTAAAGTTTAAAAACTGTAGTATGTAAGAGTGTTATGCTGTAATAATTTTTTTTATTTATTATAAGTTGTATGGTGTAGTTAGTTAGAACTAATTAGTCTCTAACTAAGGTTTTAAACACATGCTTCGTCTAAGTTCTTCAATACAGTTATTTTGAGTCTCTTGCCAAAATATTTTGAGCAAAATTTCCTGACCACATTTTTTAATATGAGCCTACCAAGTTTTACTCAAAGTATGAAAAACATGAATTTTATTAAAAAAATAAGAATAAAAAATGTAAATTCCTTTCAGCAGTTTTTCTTTGTTTATGAAAATAGTTTTCACCAGCTGGTGAGCAATATATATTATTGCATCTTCTGAGTTCTGATTATGTTTTTCTTTACAATTCTTTTTTTGTTTTCTATTCTATATACTATACTATATATTGAGTGCGAAGGCTCGTCGTGAACATGTTTTTTCCCCTTTTGCCCCTCTTTGCTTCAACGTTATTCCCTCAACATCAGCCATCTGTGTATCACAACAGAGTTCATCTTACCCTTTTAGGCGGTGCCACTTAAATGAATTTGTGAAAATAATGTGAGAGAAAACAAAGAACAAAAACACATAGAGAATTTACATAGAAACTCAAATGGGAAAAAACAATGAGCAGAGGAGAAGAAAATCACTAAACTCATGAAGATTACAATAGAGGCATTAGAGAGGCTAAAAATTCGCTAATGGTTAAACCCTAATGCAATACATCATATATATAGGTATAGACAAAACCCTATAGGCCCAAAAAAATAAACTAAATGGCCAAAAAATACAAAGGTTCATACCTTTGGCCCGATCCCATAGCCCACCATAGATCTTATGAAAAATTCCACATTTGTTTTTCACTACAATTTGTAGCACCGCGAGCTTTTCGGATTGGACTAAACTAAATTTGGGTCACCATACTCTAACAATCTCCACCTTGACACGAATTCACCATCAAGGAACAAATCTTCAACAAGTTATCTTCACCTCTTCCACAAAAACACCCCTAAGGGCAAACCTCAACAACAAACACCAACCAAGTCCAAGTAATGCTTAAACTTGGATGTCGATAATGACTTAGTCATCATATCGGCAGGATTATCATGGGTACTAATTTTGCTCACAACAATATCACCACGAGCAATAACCTCACAAACAAAGTGATAATGACATTGATGTGCTTAGTTCTCTCATGAAACATCTGATCTTTAGTGAGAAAAATAGCGCTCTGACTATCATAAAACACTGTAGTAATCTACAAGTCTTCACTGAGCTCACCAAATAGCCCCTTCAATCAAATAGCTTCCTTACAAGCTTCAATGACCACCATATATTCTGCCTTAGTAGTAAACAAAGTCACTGTAATCTACATAGTAGCCTTCCAGCTAATAGTATAGCCACCAATGGTAAACACATATCCTATAAGTGATCTCCTCTTATCAAGATCTCTAGCAAAATCAGAATCAGTATATCCAATAACTCCATTTCTAGTCCTCTCAAACTGCAAACACATATTAATAATACCACACAAGTACCTAAATATCCACTGAACTACTTTCTAATGTTCCTTACCAGGATTAGCCAAGCATCAACTAACTGTACTAATTGCATATGATAAGTCTGGACGAGAACATACCATAGCATACATAAGGGATCCCACTACACTAGAATATGGAACTCAAGACATATACTCAACCTCATTATCTTATTATGGAGACAAAGCGAAAGAAAGTTTGAAATGCACAGCTAATGGAGTACTCACAGGTTTGGCATTATGCGAATCTTTGCAAAACTTACTCAATATACTCTTTCTATCTCTTAGAATCTCCATGCCAAGAATCTTCTTTGTAGCCCCCAAATCTTTCATCTCAAACTCCTTACTGAGTTGAGCCTTCATCTTCCTGATTTCTTCCTTATCCTTGGCAGCTTTTAACATATCATCAACATATAAGAGCAAATAGACATAAGACCCATCATGGTTCTTCTTTATGTAGACACAACTGGCATAGTCACTTCTCTTAAACTCATGAGAGGTCATAAATGAGTTGAACCTCTTATACCATTGCCTAGGAGACTATTTTAGGCTATAGAGAGACTTTTTCAACAAACACACATGGTCCTTCTTACCTGAAACTAGAAAGGCCTCTCGCTGCTGCATGTAGATATCCTCCTCAAGCTCCCCATGCAAGAATGCAGTCTTCACATCTAACTACTCAAGCTCAAGATCTTGCATGGCCACAATACTAAACAAAGCTCGAATCGAACTATGTTTCACAACTGGAGAGAACACATCCATGAAGTCTACACCTAGAACCTGACTATAACCTTTTGTAACTAGTCTGGCCTTATATCTGGCTTCTTCAACTCCTAGCGTACCATCTTTTCTCTTAAACACACGCTTGCAATGAACAGCTTTCTTACCTTTAGGCAACTTCACCAAATTCGAAGTGCCATAATTATGAAGAGATTCCATCTCCTCCTGCATAGCAATCATCCATCTCCCAAAGTTATCACAACTAACCGCCTCCAAATAAGTGGAAGGTTCTTCACTACAATCAATACCTTGTGCCATTGATAAAGCATAAGCCACCAAGTCGGCGTCAGCAAACCGCTTTGGAGGCTTAACACCTATCCTAGGTCTATCTTTAGTGATATAGTACTGCGATGGTCTCGGTGGTGGTGATGGGGAAGCAACATCTCCTTGGCTTTTTAAACTTAACTGAAAAGTCAAATCGGATGATATACCTACCTCAATCTGAAACTCCACTTGTCAGCTAGATCTCTCTTGATCAACATCATGAGATCCTGTAGTAGATGTCCCACATGACATGATAGTCTTATCAAACACAACATCTTTACTAATAATCACCTTCTTGGCTTCCAAGCACCATAACTTATAGCCTTTAACTCCAGGCTTATAACTAAGAAATGCACATTTCATAAATCTAGGTTCCAATTTATGATTATCAATATGAGCATAGGCGGGACAGCCAAAAATTCTTAAATTAGAATAATCTGCAGGTTTACTTGACCATACCTCCTATGGAGTCTTCTTATTAGTAGCAATGGAAGGAAGCGATTCACCAAGTAGCAAGCTATAGAAGCAGCTTTGGCCTAAAATGACTTAGGTAGCTCAGCTTTGGAGCGTATGCAATGTACCTTCTCCATCAATGTTCTATTCATCCGCTCTACCACACCATTTTGTTGCAGAGTATGTCACACTGTTATATCCCTCATAATTTCTACTGATATACAGAAGACATTAAATTCATCTGAACAAAAGACCAAGCCATTATAAGTGCTGAGATATTTAACTAGCTTACCGGTTTGCTTTTTTACCATGGTCTTCCAATCTTTGAATGTAACAAAAACATCATTCTTTTGCTTTAAAAAGAATGTCCATACCTTTTTGGAAAAGTCATTTATAATTGTAAGCATGTAACTAGCTCCACCATGAAAAGGAACAGTAAATGGCCCTAAAGGTCAGAATGAACATACTCCAAAATATCTTTTGTGCTGTGAATGCCTTTGCTAAATCTGACTATTCTTTGTTTCCCAAACACACAATGCTCACAAAACTTCATCCTGCCTGTGCACTGTCCATCAAGCAGTCCTCTTTTACTCAACTCTGCCATCCCAAGCCACTTATATGCCTCAGTTGCATGTGCCATAACTTAGTGAGATCACTATTAGACATAGTAGATGTAATAATAGCTGCATCTCTTGTAATTGTAGTACCCTGCAAAACATATAAACCAGCAGCCTTATTCTACCCTTTCATCATAACAAAAGCACCTTTGCTAACCTTCAAAACTCCACCTTCACCGAAGTACTTGTACCCTTTTGAATCTAGAGCACTTAAGAAAATTAAATTCCTCTTCATATGAGGGACATGCATCACATTATCTAGTGTCCTTACTACTCCATCATACATCTTGATCCTGACAGTTCCAATACCAGCAGTCTTACATGGAGTGTTGTTACCCATCAAAATAGAGCCTTTAGAAACTATTTAATTTGTTGAAAACTAGTCCTGGTTGGGACACATATGAAACGTACGTGTAGAGTCAAGAACCCAATCCTCACAGGGTTTAGATTCACCATCAGAAATCACTAGGAGCTCCCCTTCAAAAATTTCTTCCACAACACTAGCCTCACCGGTTTTATTCATTTGCTTTCCCTTTTGATCAGTCGCTCTCTTATTCTTGTTTTGTAGTTTATAGTAGTTGGTCTTAATGTGCCCCTTTTTCTTGCAATAGTTGTAGACTTTGTCCTTATTCCTGGATTTCGATCTGCCCCTCATATCAGCATTAGAACCAAAACCCCTCTCCTGAGTCCTACCACAAACAACAAGGCCTTTTCCCTAAGCAGCAGCTTCAATCACAAGCTGCTTCATCTTTTCTTTAGATAACAAGGCATCATCAACTTCATCTAGAATAAGTGTATCCTGTCCATACAAAATTGCATCTTTAAACATTGCATATGATGAGGGCAACGAACATAGTAGGATTAACCCTAAGTCTTCTTCCTCGTACTTAATGTCCATGGCCTCTAAATCAAAGACAATCTCCATAAAAAATGGTTAAGTGTTCTTTAAGAGACGCACCTTTAACCTTCTTGTGCAGATGCAAATGCTGCTTCAGATGCAGCCTACTGGTGAGACTTTTTGTTATGCACAACTATTCCAACTTCAACCATAACACAGCAACAGTCTTCTCCTTTAAAACATTCTACAAAATTCTATTCGATAAATGAAGTTGAATCTGGGTTAGAGCCTTCTGATCCTTACATTGTTTATCCTTCGTCGTCCATGATGAGAGCATCTTCTCAAACCCTAACAACGCTTCTTCCAAATCCATCTGTGCCAACACAGCTCGCATCTTAACTTGCTAAAGACTAAACCTAGTGTCGCGATCCAAAAGGGGAATGTCATACTTTATTGTTGCCATCGTTGAGATCAAAACCACGCTCTGATACCACTTGTTGCGAAAATAATGCGATAGAAAACAAAGAAAAAAAACACATAGGAAATTTATGTGGAAACCCAAAAAGGAAAAAAACCACAAGTAGAGGAGAATAAAATCACTAAACTCGTGACGTTTACAAAGGAGGTGTTAGAGAGGCTAAAAATTTGCTAATGATTAAACCCTAGCACAATACATCATATATATAAGTACAGATAAAACCTTATAGCCCAAAAAAGAAAACATAAAATAAACAGCCTAAAAATACAAAGGTCTATACAGCAGGGCTCTGCCCCTGCACCCTGAGTGAGATCAGTGGTGCCACATTTGTTTTTTACCACAATTTGTCACACTGTGATTTTTTCGGATTAGGTCAAACTTAAATCGAGTCACCGTACTCTAACACTCTTCTTCAACTTTATTGGGAATTTGGAAAATTCACTTAGTTTTTGGTTCTTTTTCTTCAATGGCGAAGAGTGTTCTAGACACCAGCGGCGCTGATTACATTGGGAGCCACACCGTGCTTTAGCTCCTCTTCACCGGCTTTAAGGCCATCGTCGTCGATAGGCTCGACAATGCCTCCGAAATCGCCATTCATAGAGTCAAAGAACTTGCCGCTAGGAAGAGTTGAATGAATGATTTCAATATTTCAATTTTAGCTACTGTTTATGGTTGGCCAAAGAAGGTTCCTTATACAAAAGAGTTCCCTTCCAAGTAATCAATCTATATGGACGAACTAAAGGTTAGTTTGAAAAAATTAAACCTATATTCAAGTATATTTTTCCTTGGAATTTAATAATGACACATTGTATAGTGCATTTTTAGCTTTTGATTGAAAAAAATCTGCCATGATAATTACCGGTCAGACCTAGAATTGAAAATTATATTGCTCAAGTGCTTCAATCCCTTTGAAAATTTAATAATAACGTTCCTTTTTTTTCTGAATACTTAAAGGGGATCGTTAGATAGTTGCAAGAGTATGAAGAGAACTGGTTTGAGTTTTGCTTCTTAGATGTTTGTTAAAATGTATGAAGCAAGAGTACGAGGAGAACTGGTTTGAGTTTTGGTTTTTAGATGTTTGTTAAAATGTGTCAATGAAAGAAAAGAATTTAGGCACGTTGCCCTTGCTTTTCTTTTCTTTTCTTTTCTTTTTTTTAATTTGGCTTTACAGAACCCGCACTTTCCTCTAAAAAAATCGTACAAAATCCTCTTCTTCAACTTTTCTATCCAAAATTGGATTTTGAAGAAATTCATATTTTTAGATATCGGGGTGGGAAAGAGAAAATTGTAAAACCAAAAAAAAAAAAGAGAAGGAAAAAAAAAAGAAACAGAAACCAGAGGTGCATGCAATTCTTCTCCATTTTCTAGAGTGCTCGCTCTGTGTAATTGCTTTTGAAGCTCTCAAGGTGATTTTCCTTCTTTGAGCTCGCGGTTGACATCATCCATCTTCAAGTACTTCTTTGGCACATTGGAATAATCATACGTACGCCATTTCTTTTAATAATTCTATTATTTTGTTGGCTTTGAATTATATAGAATAGATATATTTTTATTTATTGGATTTGGGGCTTTAGTAACATGCATAAATAGATTAATATATTATGTGTATTTATCTATGTTGTTCACCAAAGGAAATATGTGTTTTTCTATATATGTGTTTGGGGATCTACAGGGTTAATCCCATTTTGAAGTTGCATAGATCTTAGTTTTAGGCTTATGCTTGAATAATTTACAACGTGATTAAGGGTCTATGCTATATGCTTTGAATGGTGATTCCATCATAAATATTTACATTCTACACTTTGGATGGATTTCGATACTTACGTTGTTTCTCCTTCGTCGTCTATGATGAGGGCATCTTCTCAAACACTAACAACGCTTCTTCCAAATCCATCTACGCCAACACAGCTCGCATCTTAACCTGTCAAAGACTAAACCTGGTGTCGCGATCCAAAAGGGGAATGTCATACTTCATTGTTGCCATCGTCGAGATCAAAGCCACGCTCTGATACCACTTGTTACGAAAATAATGCGATAGAAAACAAAAAACATAAACACATAAAAAATTTATTTGGAAACCCAAAATGGGTAAAAACCATGAGCAAAGGAGAAAAAAATCACTAAACTCATGATGTTTATAATGGAGGTGTTAGAGAAGCTAAAAATTCACTAATGATTAAACTCTAACACAATACATCATATATATAGGTACAAACAAAACCTTATGGCCTAAAAAAGAAAACATAAGCTAAACGCCTCAAAAATACAAAGGTCCATACAGCGGGGCTCTGCCCCCTGGCAAGATCAGTGGTGCCACATTTGTTTTTCACCATAATTTATCAAATTGTGAGTTTTTCGGATCATGCTAAACTAAATTCGGATCATCATACTCTAACACTCTTCTTCAACTTGTATTGGGAATTTGGAAAATTCACTTCATTTTTCGGTTCTTCTTCTTCAATGGCGAAGAGTGTTTTGGACCTCAGCGGCGCCGGTTACATTGGAAGCCACACCGTGCTTTAGCTCTTCACCGGTTACATTTTCTTTGAGTCTTTTTTTTCCCTTTGAATGGACTGTGGTTTTCTTGGAGGGTGTTATATGGTATGGTCCGATTAAGATTGTGTCAATCTTGATGTTGATGTCGATTAAAGATCAAAGCTCAGTAAAATCCTAAAAGGAGGTGAGAGAATTCTCATGCCAACACGGAGGCCAAATGTAACTCTTCGCAAACCCAGTCGGACATTTACCAATCCAAAGGCACTTGGTACGAACAAATTTTTTTTCCTTTCCTGATAATTCTAATTCTTCTCTTATTCTTATGTTTGGTTGCTTGGAAAATAAAAACTTGAGAAATTGAGAAGAAATTGCAACATCTTCATATGTATTGGCACCGCGAATTTTCACTCTTTTTTTTTCTCTGTTTATGATTGTTCTTCCCCAATTTGTGGTCGGTAAAAAGATTAGAATCTAACTTGACGAATTTTTCCCCAAGAATTGGAAAGAAATTATGTTTTCACATGTGTATAGAGGACCATGATGACTTGTGTTATCATGTTGCATGTCCCTTTAACTATTTTTTCTTGTCGGAAAGGAGAAGAAAATCTGATTGCATGGATTTTTCTCTTTATGACTCAATAAAGTTGGGTTTTTAGTCACTTACAGCATAATGTTTGAAAATGTTGATTCTTATTCCTTTTTTTTTTCTCTCTTCTCCCTGCATTTTTCAAGGCTTTGAAACATTTTGCTTTTTCTTCTAGGAAAATGGATCAACAAGGATAAATTGTTGACTTTTCATAATGCAGTTGGAAAAGAAAATGGCTTCACAAGTGCCTCCAGGGTATGAAGCATCCTCGGATACGAAACCAAAGACTATGTAAAGAGAAATGAAAGGAAGGACAAGAAGCGGCTACAGGTTTATCTATCACCTGCACATTTATTTGCACTTTCTTACTTTGCCTTTTTTTTTCTTCTTTTGTTTATTTTCTTTTAATTTCTTTTGTTCGTTTTGGTTTCTATGATTGTTTTTCTTTGTTAATTTTTAGTTAAACTTTCTTGCTTTGTGCTTTTTTGGATAATTTCTTGAATAAAAGAAGTTATCTACAAAATGTACTAGACTACGTCTTATCTCTACCATTTGTAAGAACTGCAGATCATTTAGGGTCTGTATGGTAAATAGATTTGAATTAGTTGTCTGATTTGAGTTAGTGTAATTTGAATTAGGATTTGAGTTAGTAATTTGAATGTTATTTAAATTGACGTGTGGATGTGCATTTAAGTTTTAATATGAATATGGAATAAAATTAGAATTTGTGTTTAGAGAGGTAGTGAAAATAATTTTTAATTTATCAACAAATCTAATAAAATCTTAATGTTAATGATCTAAAAAAATACGTAATATGGATCTTAATTTATTACTCTCTTTATTAGAAATACAATGAAAAAAGAATTATCTCAATTAGATAACAAATGAAGAAATTATGCTTTTTTTCCTCAAATATAGGAGAGAGAATTTTAGTTTTTACTATAGTAGGGATATCCGAGTATCAAAAGTTTAGAGGAGCCAGATTTCAAAAAACTTGGATTCTTGATACTCAACGGATTCAGATTTTAGGAGAAACAAACACATAGCCAAAGGATTCTTAATACTCGAACCCAAATTTGAGTCCGAAGAACCTAAAGAATTCTCGAAATAAACGAACCCTTAATAAACTTGTTTTTAAAGGAAAAAAAAAAAAGAAAATAGAATTGACAGAAAGTAACTCACAATTTTTTGAACAACTTTATGTTGCTGCGTAGAGGAACAAAGCTATCTTAATTTGCAAATAGGAGGTAGCTCGTTCTGTAGGAATAGCAGAGTTTCAAAGATAAGGTTATTTGCTATCGAGTGATTTGTATAAATTAGATGACTTTTTAGATATCAAGCAAAAATGATCTCAATTTGCTATACGTTTGAGCTAGATAAGTGGTGAAGGGATGCATCGGTCGAAAGTAGAAACTCTTTACATTGCTTCTTAACCCTTTGTAATTTCTACTCGATTTATAATTTTTTTTAGTGAAAATTAAATAGATTTCTCCAATTGATTGGAATTAAATATGAAAAATGCAGTGAAAGAAATCGATCATTGACAAACAAAAATTTTCTAAAAACTTTGTTCATCGGGAACAACTATATAATTTTAATTAAAAATAAAAAGCTTGAAGAATTTGTTTCAAACCTTTTAAAGACCTATCAGGGTATCTTAGCTTTTCTCTTTGACACTATGATCTTCCAAGCTAAGCCTCGACACCAATGGAATATGAGTGGGCGTTAAACCGTAAGAATAAATTAATTACACGCTGTACATAATTTGTTATGAACTCAACACATAAGATAACAGATTTATTTTTTCAAAGAAAGAACTCTCAATTTTTCTTTCTGGATACTTGGTAAAAAAATATTATGTACAAAAGTATTGAGATAACTGTTAACTTTTTTCTTTTCATAACAAGTAGTTAGTATTTATTTAATTTTAATTTATTTTTAAATTTAAAAACCACCCACTAAACAGTGAGTGAATCACATACCCATGTTAAGTATGTGAAGGAGGTGCTTTAAGCACCTCCACATTTTTATCTTGAAAACTATTAAAAAAACACGTACTATAACGTGTACATATTATATTATATAAACCAAAGTTTAAAATTAAAACACCTACGCTATAGGTGATTAAATATATAAAATATATATATATATATGTGATTTAAATAATAGAATCTAATCTACGTTTATATATATATAATTTAAATTTAAATAAATCATATTTATTTAAATATACTTTTTAAATTAATTAATTATTTAATTTGTGTTTAAGTTGACAAAGACAAAATGTGGTCTTACCACACATGTATTACACAAAATTAAAATTATATTTAAATAATTTTATTTTTTCAAATATTATTAATTAATTGATTTAAAACATATTTAATTAATCTTATTAATTAAGGGTTCGTTTGGTATCTTTTTTGTTTTTTAAATAAAAAACAAAAATATTTTTTCGTGTTGTTATTTTTATTTTTTAAAATAAAAAACATGATTGGTAACTTTTATTTATTTTCTGTTTAAAAAAAATTATGTTTGATAGGGAATTTTATTGCATGTTTTTTTAAACAAAAAATAAATATAGTTGATTTGAACTCGATTTATTGGAATGATAGGATAGGATTACCAATGGTCAGAGTTAGAGTCAGATACACTTACAGTTGGGTCGAGCCAACGAACTGACTCATTGTCGGGGCCAAGGCTGTGCGTGGTACACGCCGTTAAGGTCATGTTCGGCCAGGTAAAATTATGCATTCAATTCTAGAAATGCCTAAATAATAATTGTGCTTTTAAGGAAACCAGAATTAACTACTATTTCATGAAACCAGAATTATACATTCGATTCTACAAAGGCCCAAATAATAGCAGTGCTTTTTATGAATCCAGAATCATGCATTGAATTTCATTTTTGCAATCTCACAATGAAGTATGAAACTTTAACAAACTTAAAAGAAAGCAAGAGATTTTACATAATGATTACTTCAAAAGTAAAGCTCAAAGACTATTAAACCTTTTCCAGGGATTATTGCAACTTCAATGAGTCCTTAGATACAATATTCCTAAAAAAATAAACACAAACAAAAACTAAATTCAATACAGGTACTCTAATGATGAGTATGAGAAAAAACATCCAACTGGTTCAAAAGCAGCAGCACCCGTCGCCATGGGAATCCACTCTAAGCTTCTTCAATACCTACTACACAAAAACGCCAAATCTTTAGCAACTACTATTTCAAAAAAAAAAAAGAAAAAAAGAAAAAAACCCTTTTCTTTGCTGAATAACATTGTTCTGCATATTCATCTAAGCCCATCTTGAATAAATAATTTGAGTAAAAACAAAACAGAACCCCAAAGAGAGACGGAAAAATCTTTGTTTGATATCTTTTTGAGAAATTTGTAATAACCACCGTAAATAAAAACTATTTCTTTTCTTTCAGTACCAGAAAGGGATAAAAATAAAAAGAGAGAAAGAGAAAATCCTTTTACAAACCTGGGCTCCTTAATTGAAGAGAGAAGAGAATGCAGGTTCGAAAACAGGGGAAGGATGGTATGGAAGAAGAGTATTGGAGCCTCCAAGGAAGTGACTGCTTTGGGACCAGTTACAACTTGCCAAAACAGATTCAGAAGAACAAAACAAGCAAAATCGTTTATTGACCGCAAAATCACAAGCAAGAACAAAGTAGATTCAGAAACTCTAAAATGAAAAAATGAGTTATGAAAAGTGATTGTAATATGAAATCTAAGAAGAGAGGCATGATTTATACCTGTTGATAGTAGAGTGAGGACGAAAATCTGAGAATATCTACTGAAATTTGAAAGAACTCAAATTTTCTCCTTCATTTTCTCGAGAAACAAACGCAAAGAGAAAAGCGCAGAGAGTAGAGGGGGGAGGGGGGAGAATAGGAGAAAGATGAAAGAGCGATGACTGAATCAATCAAAAGATTTGTTTAAAAAAATTTTGAAAACAAGAATTTTTCGTTTTCAAAATTTTAAAAAATCTGACAATTGTTTAAAAAAACAAAAAAAAGAGAAATAATTTTACTGAACATATTTTTGTCTTCTTGTTTCCCCTTATTTGTTTAAAAAAAAAAAAAAGCTATTTAAAAAAAGTTACCGAACAGGGCCTAAATATAATGAATTAATTAACTAACTAATGCTTAGTTAAATGTGAACATTTATTATATTATATTATGTGTCATGAAGAACATTTTTTCTATCACATTAATATCTTTAGTGTGAAATAATTAATTTCAAAATTCAATAATTTAAAATTAAATATGTATAATTTATTCTACACATTAAATCCAATACAGTGTTATAGAGGTGGCATTGGGGACCTATGGACCTATAATTCAAGCGCCAACAAATTTAAGAATTAATTAAACTCTTTAATTAATGTATAACCCCATGTTTGGCTCAATGGTGGGAACCACAGTTCCCAACACAAACTCAGTTATAAACAGTATAAAGCTCTCACATGTTACAATAACAATAAAATAATATTGTGTAAAGCTCTCACATACTACAGTAGAATTGGTTCTAACTACTGGTTCCCACCACCCTTCCAAACGCCCTCTAAATTTATTGGTTTTAGTGTCATTTCACTAAAAAACTGAAATTGAATTCTTGAAATAACAGTGAAAATTACTCAAAGAAAATTAACAAGCAGTTCATTAATTTAATCATTACATATAAGTCAGTCCTCTATAAATAGTTTGTAATAGGGGACGAGTTCAATTTCTGTTCACCTCTCTTATTATATCTTTATCCTTGAGTTTCAATAATTCTCTAATAAACAGTTAATTCATAATTTTAATATGAACGAGTGCTATATTGTTCAAATCTTGAATCATCACTTAAAAGAACTATTTTTCTAACTTCCATAAGGAAGGAATGGATCCTATATTTGTATAAAATTATTCCCAATCATTTATTTCGTCATGTTTCTAAGATGCTAAGTTACGATCTATCTTTTGACAAATCTTACCATGCAAGTCAAAAAACATAATATCACAAATAGAAGTCTAATAAATACTCAAGATTAAGATTGTTATATATTTGATCATCATAGTAATAAATCTAAATGCCCTATTTGTAACATACGATTATTAGATATTCATAATTTATCTGGTCTTGCCTTATATAATCTCATTATATAAAGTACTTCCAATCTAATGTCTCTACATTAATAGCCTAGATAAGACTATTTCATTCTAAATGAAATTGGACTGTACTTGTAATATTAAATAAAGATCTCGAACTTTAATTAATTATTACAGGCTATTTAGATTATTATCTATAAATTTTATCCCTAAGCATATAACACTTATATGCTAAATTTATGGTTACAAATAATCATAGAATTTTCTTGATATTTATTAAAGTATTCATAATAGATATAAGTAACCAAAATAATTACAAATGTCATTTTATTTATTTATTAACAACATGTACAATGTCATTGCTCGTAGGGCACCAATCCCAATAATCTCCTACTTGTCCTAAAACAGGTGAGACATGTTTCTTAGACCTAAGCATTCTAATTGTCCCTCGAAGCTTTTTGCAGGTAATGTCTTGGTGAAAAGGTCAGCAATGCAATCTTCACAAGTTTCACATTGCCTCGATGCACTATCTCCTTCAACAAATGCTATTTTTGCTCTATAGGCTTTCCTCTTTTGTGACTTCTGGGTTCTCTTGAATTTGCCACTACACCACTATTTTCACAATACAGTGTGAGTGGTTTATTCATGTCTAGAACGACTTCTAGATAATTCAAGAACTTAGGGAGCCAAACAACTTCTTTAGCTGCTTCACAAGCAGCCACATATTCAGCTTCTATAGTCGAATCAACAATACAAGATTATTTAATACTTCTCCAAACTATGGCTCCACCACCTAGAGTAAACAGTGACCCAGACATAGATTTACATGTGCTTTTGTCTGATTGAAAATCAGAATTAGTGTATCTAGAAAAAATCAAATTCTCACAAGAGCATACCAACTTTTAGTTTCTTGTTCTCTTTACACACTTGAGAATATATTTAACCGCCACCCAATGATCTAATCTTGGGTTGTATTGATACCGACTGACTATACCTACCGCATAGCAAATGTCAAGTCTTGTATACAACATGGCATACATTAGACTTCCTATCGCAGATGCATAGTGTACCCGTCTCATGTTTTCTTCATCTTGAGATGTCTTAGGACATTGCTCGTTTGAAAGATAAACTCCATGATGTGTAGGTAAAAATTACCTTTCTTGGAGTTTTGCATCAAAAATTTGATAAGTACCTTATTGATGTATGATGTCGGAGATAGTGCCAATAGTTTGTTCTTGTAGTCTCTTATGAGTTGGATTCCAAGAACGTAACTTGCCTCTCCTAATTCTTTTATTTGGAATTGGTTGGTGAACTATTTCTTTACATTAGATAATATCACTACATCATTCCCAACGAGTAGGATATCATCTACATATGGAATTAAAATGACCACCTTCTTATCTTTGATGTACATGTATACACAAGATTCATCAACATTTTGATCAAAATTATAAGACTTGATCGCCTCATCAAATCTTAAGTTCCAAGATCTTGAAGCTTGCTTAAGTCCATAGATGGACCTTTGCAACTTATAAACTTTTTGCTCTTGACCTTTAACGACAAACCTTTCTAGTTGCATCATATAGATGCTTTCTTGAAGATAGCCATTCAAAAAGGTAGTTTTTATATCCATTTGTCATATTTCATAATCAAGATATGTAGTAATGGATAAAAGAATTCGAATGGATTTAAGCATAACTATAGGTGAGAAAGTTTCTTTATAATCAACTCCCTCCTTTTTGGAGTAACTCTTTGCCATGAGCCTAGCATTGAATGTCTTAACTTTCCCTTTCACTCCTCTTTTCATCTTGTAGATCCATTTGCACCTTATAAATTTCATCCCTTTAGGTAGATCTACAAGTTCCTAAACTAAATCGGAATGCATGGACTCCATTTCAAGGTTCATAACCTCTATCCATTTTTCTTTCTTAGAATCCTCCATTGCATGACAATATGTCAATGGATCTTCCTCACCATTATCATACATGGCAACATATGCTTCTCCAATTTCCTTGTAGCAAGAAGGTGGTCTCACAATCCTCCCACTACATCGAGATGGTATGATATCTTTGTGGCGTCCGGCCTGGGCGTACTCCCTCAAGCCTCCATAAGACCCACCTTACGGGGCCCCCGGACTTGTGGCTCTTATTGGTAGACCATCCCCGTGCCACCCACGCATCCGTATTGTCCCCTCTGGGGCCCTCTGGCCCCTCAAGGTTTTCTTTCGCGTCCCTCGGGTCCAAACCTCAAACCTCCCTTAAGAGGTTCTTATTTCCTTCTCTAGTACCAATTGAGCTAGTAGATCAATTGGTACTCGAGAAGGAAATAAGAACCTCTTAAGGGAGGTTTGAGGTTTGGACCCGAGGGACGCGAAAGAAAACCCCGAGGGGCTAGAGGGCCCTAGAGGGGACAGTACGGATACGTGGGCGGCACGGGGATGGTCTAC
>CAMOHE010051254.1:0-32603 GCA_946598075.1 Artocarpus hirsutus
ATAACTGATTATGGCGTCCTCACATACCAAGGTTCGTGCTTCTTGTTAGGCATCGGGTCGCGGTTCCATTTCAAATCCGATTAGGCGTTTCGATCTTGGAGACCAATTTTGGTTAGGGTCGCATTAGTTCTTGGCGTGGTTCGTATCAAAGAGGGATGTAGAGAGAGTCTGTGGTAGGTGCATAACTTGTAAAAAAGCTAAGTCCAGAGTTTTGCCACATGGTCTGTACACACCATTACCTGTACCTAATGAACCTTGGGTAGATATTTTGATGGACTTTGTTTTGGGACTACCTAGGTCTAGGAAGGGTAAGGATTCCATCTTTGTGGTTGTTGATAGATTTTCAAAAATGTCACACTTCATTTCTTGCCATAAGACGGATGATGCTACTCACATTGCTGATTTGTTCTTTAAGGAAATTGTGAGGTTGCATGGGATGCCAAAAAGCATAGTCTCTGATAGGGATGTGAAATTTCTAAGTCACTTTTGGAAGGTCTTGTGGGGTAAATTAGGCACTAAGTTATTGTTTTCCACAGCTTATCATCCACAAACTGATGGCCAGACTGAGGTTGTCAATCGAACATTGGGACAATTGCTTAGGACAGTGATTCAAAAGAATTTGAAGAATTGGGAGGATTGTTTGCCTTTCATAGAGTTTGCTTACAATAGGAGTGTGCATACATCCACGGGTCTCTCACCATTTGAGGTTGTTTATGGTTTTAATCCACTGACTCCTTTAGATTTGATTCCACTACCAGTTGATGAGAGGGTTAGTTTGGATGGGAAAAAGAAAGCGGAAATGGTGAAACAACTCCATGAGCGTGTTAGGCAGCATATTGAGAGGAAAAATAAGCATATGCATGTAAGGCAAATAAGGGAAAGAGACAAGTTGTTTTCGAACCTGGTGACTGGGTTTGGGTGCATATGAGAAAGGAGAGATTTCCTAACCAAAGAAAATCAAAATTAAGTCCTAGAGGAGATGGTCCATTTCAGGTGTTGGAAAGGATCAACGACAATGCTTACAAGATTGATCTTCCTGGTGAGTATAATGTGAGTTCTACTTTTAATGTTGCTGATCTTTCTTTCTTTGATGCAGAGTCAGATTCGAGGACGAATCCTTTTGAGGAAGGAGGGAATGATGCAGCTCAAGCTCACCAAACAACTCCAAATGATCCGTTGAACATTCCAACAGGACCAATAACAAGAGCTCGTGCCAAACGCAGGAAAGAAGCCCTAAATACTCTTATTCAACGAACTTGGATTAAGCAAGCTACAAATAATGCGGGCATAGGCGTGCACACCATAAAAGCTATGAATGAACACATTTGTGCTATTTAAGCTCAACTTTGAATAATCATAAAAATGGTGTGGCTGATGTAATTTTCGGATTTAATGTATAGGGTTTGAGTTTACTTTTTCCTTACATGAGGGATTCTTGTTTATTTTAAGGAAATTTATTATGTCAACCCAAATTAACAATTGGCCTTAATAATAGGCTAATTAAGGCGGGTGAAGTCAAATAATAGGCTAATTAAGGCAGGTAAAGTCAAAAGGATTATTTTTATTTTGTCTTTTTTAGGGCCTTTTTTCCTTATATATGTTGGCCGAACCACTCATTGTAATCAGATTAGTTTTTTTTCGAATAATATTGGACCAATTTGCGTGTTCATGAGAGAACTCTCCTCTCTTGTTCTTTTAGAACTAAAACTCGACTTATCAAGGGGCTGATCATTCCTTGTGGCGTCTTCACACTTTGGGGTTCTTGTTCCATTGTTGTTCAAAGGTTTCAGGTAGATCAATTCATCAAATTTGGATTGCGTATTCTAGGGTTCGAATATCATATTGCTTGTGGGTTTTCAAGGCTTAGGTCCTTGTGGGTTCGCATCAAATGCACTATCAGGTCTTGTGCAGACATAAGCGTATATTAGGCTTCCAACGGCTGAAACATATGGAATGTTTTTTATTTGTTCCCGTTCGAGCTCATTTTTCGGATACCAGTTCAAATTGGTCCTATCACCTTTTACAATGGGTGCTACACTTGATAACAACTCTTCATCCGAAACCTCTCTAGAACCTTGGTGATATAGGTCTCTTGAGACAAACCCAAAATGCCACGAGATCTATCCCTATGGATCTTAATGCCAATGACATAAGATGACTCTCCTATATCCTTCAATCAAAGTTCTTTGAGAGAAATTGCTTCATCTCATATAGCTAACCATTGTCAATAGTTGCAAGTAATATGTCATCCACAAATAGCACAAGGAAACAAATCCTACTCCCACTGATCTTCTTGTATATTCATTAATCTATGATATTCTCTTCAAAACCAAATGAAGAGATAACGCCATAGAACTTCAAATACTATTGGCGAGAAGCTTGTTTCAATCTATATATGGATTTTTTAAGCTTGCAAACTAAATACTCACCGTCACTAGAGGAAAATCCTTTTAGTTGTTTTATATAAACCTTTTTCTCTATATCACCATTAAGAAAGGCCGTTTTCGCATCCATTTGATGCAAATCCAATTCAAAATGGGCAACCAATGCCATAATGACTCGAAGAGAATCCTTTTAAGATACAAGAGAAAAGGTCTCCATATAGTCGATTCCTTCTCTTTGAATGAATCCTTTGGCAATGAGTCTTACTTTATGTCTCTCAATGTTACC
This sequence comes from Artocarpus hirsutus, assembly GCA_946598075.1. NCBI lineage: Eukaryota > Viridiplantae > Streptophyta > Magnoliopsida > Rosales > Moraceae > Artocarpus > Artocarpus hirsutus. The sequence goes on from CAMOHE010051254.1 coordinate 2,671, forward strand.
CAATGAGTCTTTTTTCATTTTAAAGACCCATTTACATCCAATGGCTTTTACACTATTAGGCAACTTAATGAGATCCCAAACTCTATTAGATTTCATAGAATCTATTTTGTCTTTCACGGCATTGTACCATAAGTTAGATTCCTTAGAACTCATGGCCTGTGAAAACGTTTCAGGATCATTTTCATCTCCAACATTATAGTCAGACTCTTGTAGGTACACAATATAGTCACTAGGTATCACTAATCACTTTTCTCTGATAGATCCCCTTAATTTTGGTTCAACATTCTCTTGAGAAGCATGTTGTTCAACAGGTTCCTATATCTGTTGTTTAGCTGGATCCACTATCTCTTGATCTGCAGTCTATGGAACTTGAATAACTTGTTGTTGTTCATCATGCATTTGAACTTTAGGAGTGTTGTGCACAATAATCAATCTATCAGAAGAAGTGAAAGGTTGAGCATCTATATGATCTTTCTCAGGAAGAGTGTTCCATGATCAATCGCTCCCACTAATCAAGTCATTCTTAAAAAATTTTGCATTCTTTGATTCCACAAATCTAGTAGTATGAGATGGACAATAAAATCTGTATCCCTTAGACCGTTTAGCATAACCAACAAAATATCTACTTATGGTCGTTGGGTTTAGCTTCTTCTCTTGTGAATTATAAACTCTTACCTCCGACGGGCATCTCCAAATACGTATATATCACAAACTTGGTTCCCAACCTTTGAATAACTCAAAAGGGGTCTTGGGAACAGGCTGGTTGGAACTCGGTTTAATATGTACACTGCCATCTTAAGAGCTTTAGTACACAAGGACTTAGGAAGTTTGGTGCTAGCAAGCATACTCCGCACTATGTCCAATAATGTTCGGTTTATTCTTTCAGCTACACCATCCTAGTTTTAGAACCAGACATAGTGTATTGGGCAACAATCCTATGTTCATGAAGAAACTTAGCAAATGGACCAGGTGCTTGGCCATGCTTAGTATATCTACTATAGTACTCTCCACCTCTATCCGATTTCACGATTGTAATTTGCTTTCTGCATTGTTTCTCTACTTCCGCTTTAAAAACCTTAAAAGCATCCAGTGCTTCATTTTTATTATTAGCAAGTAGAAATACAAGTATCATGAGTAGTCATCTATCAAAGAGACGAAGTGCCTTTGGGAGTACTTGTCCATGTTTGGACTACAAATATTCGTATGTATGATTTCCAATAAATCAAAACTCCTCTTGGCACCCTTCTTTGACTTGTTGGTCTGCTTACTCTTAATACAACAAGTACTTTAAATCAGTAATCCACACAAGTATTAAAATTAGTAAAATTTAAAGTATTAAGTACTCTATCATTTACTAATCTCTTAATTCTCTCAACAAAGATGTGTCCTAATCTCCGATGCCATAACATAGAGGATTCATCATTTACAACACATTGCTTAATACTAACATTTTCATGAATGTGCAAAGTAGTATAATTGGCATCATTTTGTAAATTAAGACAAAAAAGACCATCAAACAAGGTGTCACATTCTATAAAATCAAATTTAAATAAACAAAAGGAAGATTCTAAAAATTTAAAGGAATATCCAACTGATATAAGTCTAGAAACTGAAATTAAATTTCTAGAAAAACTAGAAATATAGAAAATCTTTTCCGAATACAAAACAAAGCCAGTACTTAAGACTAGTTTGCATGTTCCTACAGCCTCTACATGTGAGCACATCTTATTTCCTAAATAGATGCTTTGCTAACTTCCCACTGGCTTTCGCAGGTTTTGTAATGCCTGTGGGGAATTGGTAACATGGATTATAGAACCAGAGTCAATTCACTATGTGTATAATTAACATCAATCATATTGAATTCATAACAGACAAGCAAGAGTTGAGTACCTTTCTTATCAAGCCATTCTTGAAATTTAGAACAGTCCTTCTTTATGTGCCCCTTCTTCCTACAAAAGAAGCACTTGGACTCCTTAATATCTAGCTAGGTAGGAACCTTGTCTTTCCCATTTTGCTTTGTCTGAAACTTCTTATTACCCTCGATTGCTAAATTTACTTTTTCTCCCTCTTCCATGATAAGCCTTCCCTCCTTCTGAACACATATGGTCAACATCTTATTAATTGATCATTTGTCCTTATGTGTATTATAAGAGATCTTAAAGAGACCATACTCAAAGGGTAGAGTATTCAGAATGTAATGTACTAGGAACGAATCAGACATCTCAACCTCAAGTGTCTTTAATTGAGATGCAATGTCCCTCATGCGCATGATATGCTCACGCAAGCCTTCTATACCGATAAGTTTCAAGGATAAAAACTGCATAATCAGGTTGCTTGCTAATGCCTTATCTGAAGAATCAAATTGCTCATCAATAGCCTTCAGTAGTGCTCGGTCATTGTCATATTGATCAACTGAACCCCTTATCCCAACAGAGATATTGGTCTTTATGAACATAACTAAAAGACGATTGGACCGCTTTCATTTTTCATATCGATCAACATCATCTGGAGTGTTGTTCTTAGTGATAGAGGGCGGTTCATCTTTGCTTATGGTATAGTCAATGTCCATCCACCCTAAATGAAAGAGAATCCTCTCCTTCCAAACTTTATAGTTATCACCTTTATGCTCGGGAATATCACATTTCATATAAGATAAATTAACAAGTTGAATTACTACAATACATCAAACATACATGTTCATGTCACAAAATTTAAAGCTAATAACTATATGTCATGTCTTATCAATGTAGATCATGCTACTAGAATTATGAATCATATGAGATATAAAAACTGCCTATTGATCCACATATAACCTTATGATGAAACTATTTAATTATATTTTATTTCTTAACCCCTATGGGTAAATTAAGAAAATAGTTTAATATTTTATCCTAACCAATCATATTTAATAGTACAAAATTTTCTGTAGGATAAATTTTATTATACCAAACATAATTAGTTACAATTAATGTCCATTTAACTAAATGTGATTTAAAAAACTTAACGTATAATTTCAATATAATCTAAGATGTTGTGGCTACTCTTAAATTAATTAAAAGTATACAAATCACTCAAGACATTTAATTTTCATGCATAAAATATTCACAAATTTGCATGTATTAAAAATAACAACTAAAGAATACATGCAAAATAAATTATGCATAAATTCAAAACCATATCTAAAATAAATTTTCAAAATTTTGTTTAAACGTAAATAATAAAAATTTGGATTTCATTAAATTCATTTTAGATTCTTTAATATTAATTTTCCAAAATACCCAAATAAAAAATTCTATAAAAATACCAAAGCAGAATTAATTAAATTTTTTTATGTTTTTTGTCAAAAATTCCCCCTGAAAATGACATGGCATTTTCCATTACTGAAAGAAAATAACGTGTCATTTGAAACAAGAACAGCCTCGCCCTGAGTGTGAAAAACAACATGTCATTTTCTACTAAAAAAACATGGCCTCACCCGAGTAAAACGACATGTCGTTTTTCTTAATAAAAAACGACAAGTCGTTTTTCACTTAGAAAAAGTGGCCTTCAACGGCCAAAATGACATGTCGTTTTTCAGCCCTTGATTTCGCTTTTCACATTATTTTAGGTCTTCTTTGCCTGAATTTGATCAAAATGGGTCCAATTGAAGACTCGGTTAATTTTATACCTTATGGGCATCAAAATTGATGTTTTAAAAACCCAAAAATGTTAAAAAATCAATTTCTTAATGATTTCTAACGTTGGTTTTCATCAAAAATCTTCAAAAAATGATTTCAAATACAACAAAGTTATGGGTATTTTGAAAAACTCTATTAAACTCCATTCAAACATATCAAGGCAGAGAAAAAATCACGCTCTTGATATTAAATGTTAGAAATTTTGCATATACAGAATTATGATTTTCATATATGCATAAACCAAATTACACAAAAAATCATATAAATGCAAAAATGTAAAGGAAATGAAATCCAACCTCCAGCCATTACAAATATAGTAAGAATGGATAATCACTACAAGAATTCCTAAGAAAAAGAATTTTCTAAACCTTCTGCAATTTTGAAGAGATGGTGTATTTCTGAATAAAACTGCAAGGCTTAGGGACCCTCTTACGTGATATTTATAGACACCCATCATCAGGGTGTGTTGCCATTAAGAGGTGTCTCTAAAACAAGGCATTCTTTCTGAAGCGTTATAACAGTTTAGAGATATCATTTGATTGACACCCTTTAAAAAATACATGTCTATTGGACCACTTAAATTATTTTATTTATTTATTATCATTTAAAAACTAAATAAATAATAATAAATTAATTAAAATAACATCGAATTCACGGCTGTTGCGCGATTCACAGCTGTGTGCCCATTGTAAAACCTTCTAAGTTCTCCCGCCTTCTCCACAATGTTTGCCAAACAAATAAATGGAAGAGGCGTGTTGGCAGCTGAGAAAAGACTTGCTTGTATATCGTAGTTCGTAGCTAAGAATCCACTTCTGAAAATTTTCTGTCTAATATTGTTAATTATAGTTTGTAATTGAAATTAATGATGGCTATTTGACAACGGACGCGCAAACTTGTGGTAAGTAACAACTCTCAACAAAAAGGTATGTCTGAAACCACCATGCAAATAAAAATTACAAACTCATGCTGTATTTCTTAAAATATGCATACATATATATATATACACACACATATATAATAAAGTTCAAGCTTTAACTAAATGACGCACTAAACTATAGCTCATACCGTTCGTCTTATAAGTAGAATTCATCATATCCTCTGCTCTCTTAAACGACTTTGGTTGTTTTTCTTGACTGACATTGGGATTCACTTGTGTAGGTTCAGAAACCGGCACAACTCCTTCATTGGAATGGTCTGTCATATAAGTAGAATTCATCATATTCTTTGTTTTCTTGAGGGACTCTAGTTGCTTTCCTTGACTGACATAAGGATTCGCTTGTGGAGGTTCAGGAACTGGCACAACTCCTTCACTACAATAGTTTGCCATATAAGTAGAATTTTCATATTCTCTGCTTTCTTGAGCGACTCTGGTTGCTTTCCTTGACCGACATGAGGATTCGCTTGTGGAGGTTCAGGAACTGGCATAACTCCTTCACTGGAACGGTCCGTCATAGGAGTAGAGTTCGTCATATTCTTTGCTTTCTTGAGCGACTTTGGTTGCTTTCTTTAACCGATATGGGGATTCACTTGTGGAGGTTCAAAAACTGGCACAACTCCTTCACTGGAATGGTCCGTCTTATAAGTAGAATTCATCATATTCTCTGCTTTCTCGAACGAATCTGCTTGTGGAGGTTCAAGAAGTGGCACAACTCCTTCACTAGAATGGTCTGTCGTATAAGTAGAATTCATCATATCCTCTACTTTCTTGAACGACTTTGGTTGCTTTCTTTAACCAACATGGGGATTCGCTTGTGGAGGTTTAGGAACTGACACAACTCCTTTACTGGAACGGTCCGTCATATAATTAAAATTCATCATATTCTCTGCTTTCTTGAACGACTCTGGTTGCTTTCCTTGACCGACATGGGGATTCACTTGTGGAGGTTCAGGAACCAACACAACTCCTTCATTGGAACAGTCCGTCATATAAGTAGAATTCATCATATTTTTTACTTTCTTGAATGACTTTGATTGCTTTTCTTGACTGACATAGGGATTCACTTGTGGAGGTTCAGGAAGCAGCATAACTCCTTCTCTGAAACGGTCCATCGTATAAGTAGAATTCATCATATCCTCTGCTTCTCGAACAACTATGGTTGCTTTCCTTGACCGACATGGGGATTTGCTTATGGAGATTTAGAAACTAGCATAACTCCTTCACCAAAACGGTCCGTCGTATAAGTAGAATTCTTTAATGATTCCAATTGCCTCCTCTGTAAAAGAGAGAGTATTGTGGGAAAATCATTAGCCAAGAAAAATCAAGCATTTAAACATTTCCTTCGACATCTACTGCAGACAAAAGTTGAGAAAAATAACAAAGTAATGGGATTGGGGGAAAAAAATTTTCCCACCCAAAAATAGATGTACCCAAGTGGGCCACACAAGAGAAATTACAGTTGTGCTCATATAAGGGAAGAGGAGAAAAAAATGAAGTCCCGGCCCATTGCTTCGCAGGCCTGTGCAGGCAGTACTTGGCCAGCATAATATATAGAATTTATGATTTTTTTAGTAAAAATTACATCATCTATCTATTTTTTTAAGAGTGAATTAATATCTATCTTCGTAATGCAAATATCACTTATATGTCTCTTTTTTAAAGTTTTATATATTCAGAACCCTAAAATACCCTCTAACTAAATATTATCATGTATTTAAATTTTTATAATAAATTTTCTTACTTTTCCAATAGTTAAATTAGGGGAAAAATTATACACATATGTTTCTTATTTTAACATATTACATTGATGCATTATTATTATCATTTGCAGTCTTAAAAAAACAAAATGAATGTTATTGAGTATTATTATCATAACATATCATTAATTTAATGATATAACAATTATATGAGCTCTAAGATACACAAAAAGACTTAATAAATACTATATCATTAATTTAATTACATATAACAAAAAAAAAATCATTCACTTGAAGTCTTAAGAAATAAATGTCATTACATATCATTATTATTATGTATCATTAACTTAATGATATATCAATTATATAACCAGTAAGACACATAAAAAGACTTAATAATATTGTGTCATTAATTTAGTTACAACACCCTAATTTCAATTTGTTAATAAAACTATATCATTAATTTAATTACAACACCCTAATTCTAATTTGTCGGTAAATCGAACTTGTCGATAAAAAAATTTCATCTTTTTAGGGAATTTTAAAATCATTATTTTAGATACCAATTTAAATTTAAGCAACAAACACCCAAATTCTAGGGATTTTTTAAAATATAATGATATCATAATGCGTTTGAAATCTTAAATACGTATATTACAATTATTCTAAAAAAATAAATTAAAACTATTATGGTCATTAATGTCTTTATACAAATGTATTGGGATATATAAAGAATATTCAATAACTGTAGACATATTTTAATTCTACAAATAAAAAAAGACTACATGTCTCATTAGTCCTTTTTTTTTTTTAAAGAAAATAGAAACAAAATGGATCTAAACACTGAACCAAAGAGGCGGGCGACAGGTCACTCCGACTTAGGCCTTTCCATTTTGACACCACTACTCAAAAGGACACTATGCAAACCAAAATGTGCAAAAGAAAAGTGAGAAGTAAACAACTATAACATTGTCACGCCTCGGAGTACGGGAGGTGACGTGACGGTTTAATTAAGTTAATTAAATAAAAATTTAGTTAAAACATGAGTTTAGGAATTAAGAAATTACTTAAGAAAATGCGATAATTTTAAAAATCTTTTTAAAATTAGAAATCATAGCAATTAAATAAGTGAGAATAATAAAATAAACCTTAAGGAAATTAAATATAAAGAAATATGGTGGAACAAGAATGGGTCCCACTGACTCACATTTGTGCACACACATAGTACTGACAATATTAAATTATAACCACAGTCCAAAATAAAGAAAAAGAAAGTTAAAGTTATACATATGTTGATTTTACAGTTTAAATAACCTACTGGATTCTCTTACTACTTGAATGTCCTGTATGTGGATTCCTTTTCGATCCTAAACTGATATACACTTGGAGGGGAAAGATTTTAAAACAAATAAAATGTGAACGAAAGGCTCAGTAGGACTAAAATTTAAAAAATATTTAATTTTAAAAGAAATTTCATTATTTGAATGAATATTTAGAAAATGAACTTAACATGAATAAATAAATAAATAAATAAATAAATGAAAGATTTAATAAAAGTTTGTCTTACCAAAACAATTTATTGGTTGACCAGAAAGAATATTATTTTCTTTTCCTGGACAAACCATATGTATGACACCACCGTAGTAGCCCAGCTAGGTTTTGGGACCTGCCCTTAAGGTCGCGCATTATACGACTCGATTTCTGATATGGCATCATGCCCCAAAATATATATACATATCTTTTTATAATTATTAAAATCCCTATTTACCAAATATAGTCATTTATATCTATTATGAGGTTTATTATAAAAACCATCTTAATTATACTGTTTATAAGAACAGTCAATGAAACCTATTTTCAAACAACCATTGAAAGTATTTTAATGAAAATCCTTTTTAGGCCAAAATCATTTTAAAACTAGGCTACCAAGGAAAGATGTCCTACCTCAATACTCATGCTGGTGTCCCACACCATAATCCCAGTCTGCTATACGTTAGCTTCACGAAACCACAAACAACCTTAATTATATAAACTAAGTCTATCAGTATCTAATTCAAGATATCCTATGTCATCAAATTATCTCATGGTGTCTTAGTATACTATTTAGGTTTATAAAATCATACTGTGTTGTTAAAATCTAAATTAGGATTTAAAATAGTAAAAACGAGTGAAAAATCGTAAAATCTCACCATGTCCGGTTGGCCTGCCGGTCGCCCTAGTTCGACCGGTCGAACTGTGCAGTTCGGCCTGTCGAAAAGCCAGGTCCGGTTAGCCAAACTTTTCTAGGTTCCGCCTGCCGGTTATATGAATCCGGCCTGCCGAACTGTAAAAATTCTAGAATTTTTCAAGCACGGGTCTCGGCCTCCCAAGCCCAATTCTTCATTTCAACCAGTTTTTCTCAATTCTCAGGCATGGGTAACATCAATAAATGATAGAAAAACATCATAAAACACTGTTAAACTAATTTAAACAAGATTTGGACAAAGATTTTGAAAAATCCCAAAATTGAAGAAAAATAAAGAAAAATAAAAAATTATGATTTAAATCCGTTTTTTATCAAACAAAATTTAGATTCTAGTTATTCTAAGTCTCTCTAACCTAAATTAATAGTTTTCAAGAAAATTGAAAAATTTAGAAAAGTTTAGAAATTTCGAAACTAACCTTGAATCAAAGCTTTAAATTGTAGTTGTGATTGCCAAATCTCATTCCCGAGCTTTCAATCCACTAACCTGAAGCTTGGGATTGATTTTGTTTCAAAAATTTTTTGAGAAAATTTGAAAGAAAAGGAGAGGCAAAGAGAGAGTGTGAGTGAATGGGAGAGAGAGGAGAGCGAGGCGAGAGAGAGAGTGAAGAGAGAAGGGAGAGTGAGAGAGATTAAATAAAGGCATGGTTGGGCAAAACCAGTGAAGGAAAACCGTGTATAGCACGCAGTTTTTTAAACAGGACGTATTTGGTATTTGACAAATTGTTTTGTTTTAAATATTTAAAATAGCAATTAAAATAATTAAGAGTACTCTAAAATCATTAAAATTATCAAAAACAACTTTAACCTGAAAACTTCACAAAATGATCAAATTAAGTTTAAAATATTCATTACGATACACTAATTCACCATTTTATATATTAATAACATAATTAATTTCGGGACGTTACAAAAATAAATAACTAATTATAGAAAAAAAAATGACATATTTGTAATAAAAAAATAAAAATTGATAGAACATGTGGCTATAAAAAAAAAAGTTTTCCTTCAAAAAAAAAAAAGTTTGACCCTACTACACCTGTTTAAAACCGTTAATAAATTGACGGTTCATTGACAGGACCATTAGAGTTGCCGTTTCTAGAAACTCGATGACTAGTTTTGTGTTATTTGAATAAGAGGAAGTCAAGGAAGACGGCCTACCTCTTTCTGGAACTAAAGTGAAACTAACTTTTTATGTTTTATTTTAAAGATAATTTTGCAGTACAATATAAAAGACAAAATTCTATAGGTAATGCGGTACTTTAGACAGTCAATGCCAAATGCAAAAATGCGACCCCTTAAAAAACATGCAAAAGTATTGTTAAAAAAAAATAGAAAAAAGAAAAGAGAAGAGTTAGAGAGAGTCATTCCGAAACCAAACCACACACTCATCTTTCACCTTGTAGATTTTTTTATTTTTTTATTTTTTATTTTTTTTTGGCTAGTTAAAAAGTTTTCACATTTTAGTTTATTATAATCAAAACGTTCTCGCCCCCCACAAAAAAAAGGCTCCATTTATGTAGACCTAGGCAGAACATTTTCCCGTGGTTTATCCAACCTCCTTCGCTACCAAATCCATTGGGAATTTGACTTTGCCACACAACAACGTCGTTTGTTCGTGTATCTGAATAGGAGTAAAAATTTTACACTCCCAATTCCCAATGGGTGGAACCTTAAAGGGTTCCATAAAAAATGAATAAACCAATAAGAAAGTTACGTCTAGCATCCGCTCACCTCCTCTCCGACCTCATATTTGTCGATTTCAAAATGGACAAACCCTCGTTTCGACTTTTTGTCTTGTGAGTGGCAGTCCTCAGGAAAATATTCCACCGGGACTAACACACGTAATATTTGCAACTTTGGAGGCTTTTGATGGACCGGAAGTCCATCCTATTCCTATAACAAACAACGTAAGTATCTCACCATTCTTCCACCCGTGTGCTACTGATTCACTTAATTGCAAGCCTTCAAGGGTCCTTCCATCAATCCGTCTCCTGTAACACCACCCAAAAAAACAACAAACAGAAACCACATGCAAATCATTACTCGTATTACTTTCAAGATCAATGTATAAGAAAAGAGGAGAGAAAGAGAGCAAAATAATGGCTCTATGCATGCTCACTGCCATTTTCTTTCACTTTTGGGTCGTATCATTGATACTGTACCGAGTGAACATAGAAGGGAGTCATGTTCAAGCTGGAAACAGCAAACTTGAAGGGTTCCATCAAAAACAGTTCATCCTGGTATGTAATTGTCTCTCCTTTCTTTCGCTTTTGATATATATGAGTTAGCTGATAAAAAGCACATCCACATATATCTGGTCTATGATCTGCTCTCATACCCTGCACAAAACAGTATCTTATAAACATTAGTAGCACACATGCATGTCAATTATTCACAAGTCTATATATAAAATCAACGCATTCAATAAACTATTTTTTGACGTATGTGAGAAAATTAATCTTAACAATCAAAAGCACATCTAGTATGTATTATATTGACCGAGCCAAATTTTGATTCCACTCAGTGGGGGTTAATAAAGAGAAAATTTGTACACTAAAATAAACTTATGATGTGTTATTATTAAATTTTATGCTTTTGAAATAAAATAATAAAAATATTACTTTAGCAACATAATACAATTTCTTCGATCAAGTTTTAATATTTTGATCTTGCACGTCGATTTTAATTAAATTAAAATTCAAAATAGCATGATTTGATACGAAAAAATAACTTATGGTGCATATTTAATATAATATACATCTATCAAAATACGAATTGAAAAACAAACATAATAAGTTAGGAAGAGAGTAGAAAAGTGAGAGTGATTTTATTATTATATAAAAATATAGATGGAGCCTTTTTTTTTTTTTTTTGGTGGGGGGAATAATGGTCTATGACGCATTTGTACTTTTGGAGAAGATGAAAATTGAAAAATGAAAATGAAAATTAAGATGAGAATTTGGAAAAAGGTGCTGGAATTGGTCTTAAAATTGTGTTTGGTTGTTTTTATGGGGAACGTTTTGATTATAATAAAATAAAATGTGAAAACTTTTTAACTGGCAAAAAAAAAAAAAAAAAACCTACAAAGTGAAAGATGAGTGTGTGGTTTGGTTTCGGAATGACTGTCTCTAACTCTTCTCTTTTCTTTTTTCTATTTTTTTTTTAACAATACTTTTGCATGTTTTTTTAGAGGTCGCATTTTTACATTTGGCATTGACCGTCTAAAATACCGCATTACTTCCAGAATTTTGTCTTTTATATTGTACTACAAAATTATCTTTAAAATAAAACATAAAAAGTTAGTTTCAATTAAGCCCCAGAAAAAAGTAGGCCGTCTCGCTTGAGTTCCTTTTATTCAAAAAACACAAAACTAGTCATCGAGGTTATCAGAAACGGCAACTTTAATACTCCCATCGATGAACTGTCAAATTTATTAATGGTTTTAAACACATGTAGTAGTGCCAAGCTTTTTTTTGAAGGAAAACCTTTTTTTTTTTTTTATAGCCACATGTTTTATCAATTTTTAATTTTTTTTAATTAAAAATATGTCATTTTTTCTATAATTAGTTGTTTATGTTATAGTTGTTTACGTCTCACTTTTTCATTTGCTCATCTTGGTTTGCTTAGCACAGTGTCCTTTTGAGCAGTGGTGTCAAAATGGAAAGGCCTAAGTCGGAGTGACCCATCGCCCGCCTCTTGGGTTCAGTGTTTAGATCCCATAAAACCCCAACCCAACCAAATTTGCATATGTTTTGTTTCTATTTTCTTAAAAAAATCATAAATTTTAAAGAAAATTACAATACGTGTCTAAATTATTGTTATAAAATTAAAGTCTAACACAATATTCCAAAAATCTTAAAAATGTCCTTGATGATATAGTAATTATCTTAATGATATTACATATTGTACTATATAATTACATATAAATAATTTTAATGATATCATTATGAAACATTTGTAGAATTTTTACAGATTAGAATCATATTTTAATTCAATAAACTTAATTGAACCAATTGTCTCATTAACCCTAAATTTTATATACTATGTTGGCCCACTCCTGCCGACACAGACCTACCGAGCAATGGGCTAGGTCGGGCTTTGTTTTTTCTCCTCGTCCCTTGTACGGGCCGGACTGTAATTTCTCTTGGATGGCCCACTGGGTACATCTATTTTTGGGGTGGGAAATGTTTTTTCCCCCAATCCCATTACTTCATTATTTTTCTCAACTTTTGTCTGCAGTAGATGTTGAAGGAAATGTTTAAATGCTTGATTTTTCTTTGGCTAATGATTTTCCCACAATGCTCTCAATTTTAATAGAGGAGACAATTGAAATCATTGAAGAATTTTACTTATACGACGAACCGTTCTGGTGAAGGAGTTGTGCCGGTTCCTGAACCTCCAAAAGCGAATCCCCATATCGGTCAAGGAAAGCAACCAGAGTCCTCCAAAAAAGCAGAGAAAATGATGAATTCTACTTATACGATGGACCGTTCTAATGAAGGAGTTGTGCCGGTTCCTGAACCTCCACAAGCGAATCCCCATGTTGGTCAAGGAAAGCAACCAGAGTCGTTTAAAAAAGCAGAGAATATGATGAATTCTACTTATATGATGGACCGTTCTAGTGAAGGAGTTGTGTCGGTTCCTAAATCTCCACAAGCGAATCCCCATGTCGGTCAAAGAAAACAACCAGAGTCCTTCAAGAAAGCAGAGAATATGATGAATTTTACTTATACAACGAACCATTCCAGTGAAGGAGTTGTGTCGGTTCCTGAACCTCCACAAGGGAATCCCCATGTCGATCAAGAAAAGCAACCAAAGTCGTTCAAGAAAATTGAGGAAATGATGAATTCTACTTATACAATGGACCGTTCCAGTGAAGGAGTTGTGCCGGTCCCTGAACCTCCACAAGCGAATCGTCATGTCGGTCAAGAAAAGCAATTAGAGTTCCTCAAAAAAGCAGAGAATATGATGAATTCTACTTATACGACGGACCATTCCAGTGAAGAAGTTGTGCCGGTTCCTGAACCTCCACAGTGAATCTCCATGTCAATCAAAGAAAGCAACTAGAGTCGTTGAAGAGAGCAGAGAATATGATGAATTCTACTTGTAAGACGAACGGTTCTGGTGAAGGAACCACGGTTTAGTGCGTCATTTAGTTAAAGATTGAACTTTACTATATATATATATATATATATATATTATGAAATACAGCTTGAGTTTGTAATTTTTATTTGCATGTTGTTGCATGTTGAGAGTTGTTACTTACCACAAGTTTGTGCGTCCATTGTCAAATAGCCATCATTAATTTCAGTTACCAACTATAATTAACAAAATTAGAGACAAAATTTTCAGAAGTGAATTCTTAGCTACGAAGTGCGATATACAAGCAAGTGTTTTCTTCTGTTGCCAACACACCACTTCCATTTATTTGTTTGGCAAACATTGTAGAGGAGGCGGGAGAAGAACTTAGAAGGTTTTACAATGGGCAAACAGCTGTGCATCACCCAACAGCCGTAAATCCGGATCTCCGGCAGCTACGCTGTCGTCGGAGAAGGAGTACCGCCTGTGTGAGAGAGACGGGAAGCAGATATCGAGGGAGAGAGTGAGAGAGAGAAACAATAACAGAGCAGAGAGGGAAAAAATAAATAAAGATAAAGGGCAAAATCGAAAAACAAAAAAGTTAAAAAAATTAAAATGTTATTTTATTTTTAATAGTTCGTGAATATGTTAGTACTGTATCCAAAAAATACATTAATATATTCGCTGAATTTCCTAAAAAAGGGGCCCTGTACGCTGAGTGGCTGGGCTGTATTGCAATTTGCGTGTATAACTTGTAGAGAAAGCTAACAATTATCCCTCTCTTTTTATAATTATTTTTTTACAGTCTCCGTTAGTTTACTTTAATACATATCTATTTATGTGTAAATATTGTGTATTTTAAATTTATCCTTTTTTTTTTTTTTGAGGAAAATTTGTCCTTGATTTTAGGAAATTTTTACTTACTTTTTTTTTTCCTTTGGGTGAAGAAATTAACTTATTTTCAATCCTGTATAATGTGTATATATATACTCACTATATTAAGTGGTTATATAAATCTTCTCGGGCAAACACAACTTGGAGGTTTTGTTCTATTGGCTAGTCGCTCATATAAGTTCCCAACTTCATATTACTTGGGTTTTGAGATAATTTTGTTGTTGTTTTTGTTTTTTTCAACTGCTCTGTTTTTGTATCTATGGTTTATTAAGGCTTTCATTTAGCTCGTCTGAAATTTCCTTGTAGAATGTAATATTTCCTTCTCTGATCACTAAAATATGCAATGTAATATTTTCCATTCCTCTTTTTCGCTTTTCTGTAATACTTTTAATTTTTCAGAAGAGTACGCAGATTTGTTACTTGGTCATACTTTTAATTTTGTGTAACTAACTGATTGATTATTTCAGTTAAGACAAGGCAAAGAAGTGCATCCTAGGACCTCTATAGGCATCCGTTGCCCTTGCAATAAGAATACATCTGAAGGTGAGTTTAAACTCTGCAACGATAAAACCTCTTTCGCTGTACAACTGTTTTACAATGTCAAAACTTTCATAGTTTAACAATATATATATATATATAAAAGATATTTGGAGGTTAGTTTAAACTTTGTATGATTAACCTTTTTTGCTATAACTGATTAGTATGTCAAAACTTTCTTATTATAGTTTTTGATTTGGCAATCAGATAGCGCAAACGACACTGCTTCAAAGATTTTTAGCGGCGGACTCGTCATCAGTTGTGATGAATCCAATAAGTCACCCGAATTTCATTGTGAAATCTCATTCTGAGTACGCAACATTTTGAAATTTTGGCTTATTAGAAGCTTTACGATTTTCTTTTTTAATATTTTACCTAAACCAGACCTCTTGAAAAGTTGTTCGTTTAAATTTTTTAATTAGGTCGTTGCATAAGCCCTTAATGTAAGGATACGTATTTTCTGGTGGCGTCAATCACACTTGTTTTGGTTCCAAGGCATTTGTATTCTTGAGGGAATATCATATTCTCTTCAGCAACATGGAAAACTTCTGAATTCAATTATTCAAGCAAGCCCTTCTGGCAGGGATATGTTTTTAGTTTTCCCTACATTGAATAACTGTATCATGCCTGTGAAAGCCCTCAAGAAGAAAAAGATGAAAGAAAAAAGGTCCTAATTTAATGTGAAGAGTTCGAATTTCTAGCTTAAAAAAAAATATACATTTTCAATTTTGACAGGAAAAAAGCAAAAGGAATTATATATTCTTTTAAAAAAATAGAATCTTGCATACTAGTAAGGTAAAAAAGAGCTTTTTTTAAAATATATTGCAAATAACACATATGATAAATGATTTATTTATGAAGCATGTTTATGGTATATTTACCTTATAAATGTGCTACAGAAATGAATTATTTAAGGAAAAACACTAATTACCATAAACATTTTAAAATACAATGTTTACTATAAAGAATGACCTATCCGCAATAGTTTCACTAAAAAAATAAATAAATAAATAAATTTAAAAAAAAATAAATAAATAAATTGAAAGCCTAGCTCAAACAATGGTCTTGCTCAACTTGAGCCCATTCTTAAGAAACCAACCCAAAACCCTATTCAAAGTTGAGAAAATTACATGTCATGCCACACTTTTAAAAGTTGTGTTTATCTATACCTCACTTCAAAAAGTTTATATCATACTATTATCCATACTACATGTTAAATTATGTTATAAACAAATACGTATGACATTTATAAAAGTAAATTTTAAAAGGGGATAATTTTGAAAATTCGTCTTCAAAATTTGAGTCGAAACCCAAACTCGAAACTCATTTAAAAAGGCTCAAAAGCTTGAAATTCAAAATAAATAAAAGAATAAAAATAATATTTTTGAACTGATATGCTATATTTTTTTTTTGAATCAAGGAACGTCTTGCATGTTTGGTTAAATGTTTTATCATACTATAACAGTCCCAAAAATGCTACGATAAAATAGTAAAACCAACCGTCCCAATATGAAAAAGGTGAGCCATATGTGAACATAAAAATAGTCATCCCCATTCGCAAAAGATGAAATGGATGGCTATTAAACGATATGCAGCTCTCCATTTAACACCAAAACAATGTTCCTTTGTGCATTATTCTAGCATAAAACAGCATTGTTTGCTTTTCTGTTTTCTACTACTGAGAATTAGAGAGTTCCTGAAGCACATATGAAAAAAAACAGCAACATGCTGGAGAGAGATAGACAAAGATATGGCGACTCCTGTGCCAACAAAATACCAATTCAAAAGCTGAAGAGAATAGGGTTTCATAAATCATAACCATTTGTTTTGTCAAGGAAAAGTCATTGAGGGGCACCATTGCCTATCAGAAGCTGACAAACTGCTTTTCCTTCTAGCTATCCACAGTTTCCTTGGGACTGGTTTTCAATGGAATGTAGTCAATACCCAAGCTCTGTGCCTTTTCCTTGGACACCTGGTAGGTTGGCATAAATGGTTTGTCATCTGCACACCTGCCAATCTCATTTCAAAGTTGGTAAAATCGTCGTGTATAGTACTGTATATTTGCACATGAAAGAACATGCAATGAGCAGACTGTTTGCGTGAAAACTGTACATACCAAAATTCTTGGGATGTATGACGCAGCACAAATTTCAGCCACTAGACGATGGAATGAAACAATCTCAGCCATTGAAAAGAAAGCTATCAGCTTTTAGCTGAAAAAATTTAGACAGCTTGTATCGTTTCTTTTCATCATGTAATGGCTGAAACTCGGCTACATGGCACGTCCTAAAAAAAGAAATAGCTTTCCTCCAACTGTTTGTTGTTTGCTTAAAAACCGTTCGATAGAAAGTTCAAAAGGTAAGAAGAAAACGTGAGAACTTACTTCTCTAGAAGTGGTACACATGGGTAGAGCTCCCGTAGGATTCTCACAACTTCTGAGTAGTAGGCAACGCTTTCGACCAAACAATATCTTCCACTAGCAGACGGGACCTCATATGCCAGAATATGAGCATTGGCGACATCTTTGACATTTACTCTTGCGGCATCTCATTAAGATCGATGTAACTAGGTAACAATACGAGTTTTGTTATTCATCAATGAAGCAGATCCTATAAACTTTCTTGATAATTTAGCAAGGAGCAAGTACCATTAATTAAATTTGAAATGGGCAGCGGCACTTGAGTTTACAGTTGGCTGTAATCACCATTGCTGGGTTGATTGTTACCATGTCAATACCCTTCTCTTTTACAAACTTCCAAGCAGCTTCCTCAGCCAAAGTCTTCGAAAGCACGTGCCATAGCTAGAAGCAAAAAGATGAAAGAAAGCCACCAAAAACATAATTATTGTATAAGCAACGCTTAGTCACTCAGTGGTAACTGATTTCCATTTCATTAGTAGCTAAATATAAAAAAGCATGAGTCTCTAAATAAGAAAGATTTCCTAAAGTACGCAAACCTTTTAACAATTACAACAGGCAAACAGCAAGCGCAACAAATCAACATGCATAACCTTTTCTACGTTTGGAAAGACCATGAAGAAGAGTATCATGTTCATGCCCATACCTGTAGTTCCTCGCAGAGATCTGGACTTGAAAACCAGGTCTCATCAACTGTCACTTCTGGTGTTCAGAGTCTTCCATTTTTTGCAACTGCAGCTATCGAAGATGTCAAAACTACACGTTTGACGGACGAGGACTTTGTGCAGGAGTTAAGAACATTACGCGTTCCCTTAATTGCAGGATCAAGTAATTCTGCCCGAAAAGGGGGCAAACAGCTTAAGTAACAGATATAAAACAAGGCAGCAGAGCATATAATTTTATTTCACACACGAAAAAAAGGGGACTTGTTTTATTTCTCTATTGTTAGAGGGTTATGCAGAATTTTTGCAACTGAACATATTAAAAACTTTATAGGAAACTGCCAGTAACAGTCTCCAAAAGTTTTCCCTAGCTGATTACAACGAATAGCAACTTTTGTTTGGATATTTAAGGATTACAACGAATTGAAACATTATCTAAGAAAAGGAAATGCAGAAATATATTTCAAATGTGAGAAAAGAAAAAATATCTGAGGGAAGCATGAGATCCTTATCCTAATATTTGTTTATTTACTTGAAGATTACCCTAACGACATTTTATAGACTAAGATGTAGATTGCATCTTTTGTATACATGGTTCCACGGCTTTTCTTTTTCGTCTTTAATTTTCTCACTCTAGACCTTAACATTGAAGGCAAGGTAGTGATTTTACCGGTAGACTATGCCTACAACCACGAACCATTACAAACAACAGGATCCACCATTCCCCAATGCTTATTCCATTACAAATTATTATTTGCCATCACCAACATAATTCTAAACCACATAAGGAAACACCTGAATTACCAAGTTCATAAATACAATTAAAAAAATATATGTAAAATTAGTAGGAGAGGAAAAGACAACCTGTAGGTCTTTGACATCATGATAAAAGGGAGATGCGGTGTGAAAGACACCTTCAGAGCCTTCAATAGCAGAGTCAAAGGAACCTTCTTGCAGTAAGTCCGCTTTGAAAAGCTGGAGCCTTTCCTTAGCCCCATCAAGTGAAGTTAAGTGGGCTGTTCTCTTTTGATCGTCTATATAACAAATGAAGCTGAATTAATTAGCTCAAGTATCCTCCACCAAAAAAAAAAAATAGCTCAAGTTTTCACTTTAAAATCACCATCTAATCTACTAACTTAAAGTCAATAAAAAAAAATCATATATATTGGTAACACAGGACAATAACCACCCCAATTGGAAGCTAGTATCAAGTTTTGCAAGTCATTAACACCAAGTGTTGCCAACATAATTTCCACAATTTCAATAATCAACCTCATCAGCTTTATGACCCACATTTTTTCCCCAAAAATATGTTAAAAAATACACATTAGAAATGACAAATGAAAAAAATATACAAATAAAAACCATAAAAACAATTTCTAGGTCTTATTCCACCTTGTATCCACAATTTCTTCATCATTATCAATTTAGTTTCATTATCAACCATATTCATCAAATCTCACAAACCCATCAAAAGCTTCAATGAAAACGATTTCAATCAGAGAACACAATCAGAAATGGGTAAAGCTCAAAACTAAGAGAAGGAATCAAAAATGGCGAGAAATCAAGAGGATCATAATCATACACTGAGAAAAAGAGAGAGAAAGAGAGTAAGCGCGATACTGACTTGGATCGCGAACAGAGGCTTTGACGGTGTAACCGCGTTGAAGGAGAAACTTGACGAGCCACGACGCTATGTAACCGGACGCTCCGGTTACACACACCACCTTCCCTCCTCCAGTCACGTTTCTCCTTCTTCTTCCTCTTCTTCTCTGTTTTGGGGTGACTGGTTTTGAGTTTTTATTGTCGTTTCAAGGTTGTGTGAAAGATCTTTCAAAGGGGAAAGTCCGTTACGGCGTCTGTGAGAGTTGTTAAAACCCTCTTCTTTTTTTTCCTTTGTTTATTCAAAACGCTCTAATGCATAAAAATTTTGTATTATAAAAATTTTTTAATTATTACTATAACATATGTAAAAAATGTAAGTATTGTTGACCAAAAAAAAAATTCTAACATAAAGCAATTAATATGATTAATTAATTAAGGATTATTCGTCTTGCATTTTCGGCCTTTATTTTTGGTTCTTGTTTGGTGAATGCAACTTCCATCGAAATGTGGGACGACGAGTCCCTGCGTGGCTTGTTTGTGCATTGTGGGTGTAATTCTTTGCCAAAAAAATGTTGATGAGAGAGACGGGTGTTTTTTTAATTGCAAGACTCATTCATATTTTGCTCTTTTTGGTTGTTTGTAGTTGCAAGACTAATTCATGTTTTCTTCTTTTTTTTTTAAGGTTTTTTTTACTATTCTGTTTTTTGTTTCAGCTTATTGTTTCCTCTGGCAGAGGTTTTTGACAGGTTGTTAGTCTGGATTTGTAAGTGAAAAAAAGTTTGTTGTTCTTTTAATTATTCCGATATTTGGTTCATATTTATCATATTGGTGATTTGTGATGTTTATATTAATGAAATTTTCCCTTACGCTCGTGATATATGATATGTTCTATAATCTTTCTGTAAAAATTTTGGTTGTATCTCTGGATCTATAGTAGTAATTTTGTTTCTCTTTTTGACATAATCTCTTTGTGGTAGTCTGAATCTTTTGTGATTTTTTCTCTTGGTTATTTTGCAATGGCTTTGTCATCTATATTTATAGTTTCTCTGTTTTTGGTTTATCCTATTTTTTAAGTGTATAAATATAAAGATGTTTGTTGGGGTTGTGCTCGACGCTATTCCCGACAACCACCTCCGTCCCTCCTTGGCCACCATGCTCAGGAGGAGACAAATCCTTAATTTCATGTGCCTGGCCCTTTGTCCTAAGATGCTCCTCGGAGCCTCGCTAGCTGTAACACAAAACATCGCCTCATCGAGAAGAACATGTGTTCGGGTCAGACTGTCAAAGCCTACGGCCACGCAACAACTCGCTTGCAAAGGTTGACATATGGCCTTGTTTTAACCTTCAAATGGGAACAAGATCTCCCATAGGGATCACAAGACCTGCCACTTGCCCCTGACAAGTCTTGATGTGATACATAAGTCATGGGTCAAATCTATCTAACTCGATACACATGGTAACCTAAAAATTGAGTATATTTACTGTAGCTCTAGGTAATGTGCTCTTTCCCACCTAATTTGCTCCCAAACTCTACCGAACAAGTTCAAAGTTTCACAAATCAAAGCATATGACGGGATCATCGGTGCCGACAAGCACTTAGAGCTATACCGAGGTCATATGTTACTCCAGAATTAAAGCAATACCGCAATGTGCAAGGCATTTTCACTTACTCTGATCGGACCAGCTTGACAATGCTTTTGGTGCATCAAACCAGGCACCATGACTTCATCTCACCACGGCGGTCTATGGGTTGGTTAATCACCAACCCGCCATGCCAAAAAAACCGACCCTCACCCACGTAAAAACCGCCATACCACCCACCATTCACCCCTAATGGAAGCCCTGATAAAACAAAAAACAAAAAAAAAAAAAAAAAAAAAAACAAAAACAAAATCATCTCAAAACCCAAGTAATATGAAGTTGGGAACTTACATGAGCGACTAGCCAATAGAACAAAACCTCCAAGAAGTGTTTGCCGAGAAGATTTATAAAACCATTTGATATAGTGAGCATATATATGCACATTATACGGGATTGAAAAAAAGTTAATTTCTTCACCCGAAAGAAAAAAAAAAGTAAGTAAAAATCTCCTAAAATGAAGGACAAAATTTCACTATTTACACACACAAATTTGTATTAAAGGAAACTAACGGTGACTGTAAAAAATAATTAAAAAAAACTAGATAATTGTTAACTTTCTCTACAAGATATACATACAAATTATTGTAATACAGCCCAGCCAATCAGAGTACAGGGCCCCATTTTTAGGAAATTACAGTAAATATTATATTTACCCTTTCCAAATACAGCATTAGCTTATTCAAAAACTATTAAAAATAAAATAACATCTTAATTTTTTTAACTTTTTTGTTTTTCTATTTTGCCCTTCATGTTTAGGTTTTTTTTTTCCTCTCTGCTGTTATTGTCTCTCTCTCGATATCTGCTTCCCATCTCTCCCTCACACTGGCAGTACTCCTTCTCCAACGATAGCGAAGCTGCCGGAGATCCGGATTCACGGCTGTCGCGCGATTCACAGCCGTTTGCCCATTGTAAAACCTTCTAAGTTCTTCTCCCGCCTCCTCACAATGTTTGCCAAACAAATAAATGGAAGAGGCGTGCTGGCAGCAGAAGAAAACACTTGCTTGTATATCGCACTTCGTAGCTAAGAATACACTTCTGAAAATTTTGTCTGTTAATTATAGTTTGTAATTGAAATTAATGATGGCTATTTGACAATGGACGCACAAACTTGGGGGTAAGTAACAACTCTCAACAAAAGGTTTGTCTGAAACCAACGTACAAATAAATATTACAAACCCAAGCTGTATTTCTTAAAATATAGGTATAATGGATATATATATATATATATATATATATATTTACAAAAATAGTGTGATAGAAACAAAAAATTAAAACACGTACACATTTACGTAGAAACTCAAGACGGACAAAACCACAGGCAAAGAAGAATAAAATTATTAAACTCGAAAAAGATTACAAGATGGTGGTGAATAGGAAGGCTTAAATGATAATATCAAACCCTAATTTAATACATCATATATATATATATATAAGCATAAAGAAAACTCCATGGGGTCTAAAAACATTAACTAAACGGCTCCAAATACAAAAGGTCCATATTGTGGGGTGGAGCCTTGCATCTTGACAAGATCATTGGTAGGCTATGGGGATCAAGCCTATCAGCTCAAACCCTCTGCTACCACCACATATTTAATGAAAATTTTCACATTTATTATTTTACCAGAATTATCACACCGTAAGCTTTTTTGATCAAGTCAAACTGAATTTAGGTCACCATATTTTAACACATATATATATATATGTTTATATATATATGAAACGTAAAAAAAGAAAGGTAAATTTCAAGTACAAAATTAAAATAGAAGCTGTTCACCCAAGCCGTATTCCTTTAATAATTGGTGTTGTTAATGAACGTTATACGGTTTCAAAAATAAGTAGTTTTCTAAGATAATCCCGAAAGTTAAGGGTTGTTTTTCTCCTTAAAAAAAGAAGGGACTAATTTAAAATTTACCCGGTGGTTGGAAGGTTTTTTTAGTTATAAACGGTGTAAAATTAACAATAAAAAAATTATTATAATATAAATTTTTTATATATTTCTATAAAAATAGTGGTTCTAACTAACTGTTTCTACCACTATACCAAACACCCTATTAATCTTTCTTTTCATATCCAAAACATTTTTTTTTTTTTTGGCTTTTCCTTCTTAAAAGAATTGTTGTATCGTATAACATTCTGGTCGCTTAAACGACAGAAAGTTTTCTGTCATTTCAACACAAGAGCAACAAGTCGTTTGTCTTTGATAGTTGATGTTGCTGGTAAACAGTGTGAAAACCTTCTTCTCTCACCTCCACCACCGTGTCTCTGCCAAACCCTTCACTTCTTCCAGCTAATATGTTCCCAACGCCACAAAATACAATCAAAACAAAACGAAGCAAGGCATTACCACATAGATTAAGTATTAATAATTACATGTCGGTTCTTTTTTTTTTTTTTTTTTTTCTTTTGAGGGAATATGTCTTTTCTATTTTAAGTTTGCTGACGTTCATGCTTACAAAATGACATGTCCTTTTCTGTCTTTTTCTAATGCGGCAAAACTACATCTTCGTTTGTAAAGGACGTGTCGTTTGTTAGAATCATTTTGGGAGGACATTAAAGTTTAAAACTTTAAAATGAATCTTTAAACTTTTACTCTTTTTTTTTTCCTTTCTTTGCAGGGCTTTGTCCTTCTCTCCTTGAGCTGCGAAGCAGTAGTAAATCACCCAAAAAGGCTCAAAAATTAAAAGTAGTAGTAAAACTGAAGTAATAATAATAATAATAATAATAACCAAACAAAAAACCTTGATTATAACAAGTAGACCAAGATTTTTATTACAGAAAATTAGCATGTTGGTTAGCCTAGCTCTGCTTAATCCGGTTGAAGCCAATAATTAAGCAGAATCCACAGCCAAAGAACTCCAAAATCGCCATTGCAATTCATCACCCTTGCTTGCAATCTGCGCAATATTGTTCTTTGCCCTTTCCTCTTGCTCTTGAGATTAGAACCCAGATTTTTGAAAAAGATGACGAAGAGCCCCATACTAAATTAAAGTAGTAAAAGTCATCAACCATTGCCTAGAAGTTTTTGCTTGTCCTGGAAGGCACCAATGTTAAGACTGCTCTACTATGTTGCTTGAGAGAAACACGCGAGTTGCTTATATCTTGTAAAGGTGACCTCTCTAAAGCAACAACTCTATTGCTATTTGTGTGTGTTTTTCTTCTTCTCGTATCATTTGAAGCCTCCTTTCGCTTGCTACTGCTGCTATGATCATGATCGGTATGATGAACATGACGACGATCCTGATGGTTCTCCTTCAAGCGACAAACCAACACCCTCTTCTCCATTTCATGTTGTCCTTCTACGGAAGTTGGAGGTGAAGATTTGGCCCTCATTTCGTCGGTTTTTTGTTCCTTCTTCAACCATTCGATCTCCTTTCGGAGGAAGTACATTTGTGCTTCTAGTTGATTCGCTTTGCTTTCGGACGAGATTGCCTTTTGCCTCCATTCTTGAACCTAAAAAACCAAAAATGAAAACTCAATGCCTAAACAATCTTAAATGATTCCTATATGCGATTATAACACTGAATTTTTTGTGTAAAGTTTTACAGAGGAATGTAGTGATTGCATTTGGCAGTCGTAATCGAGGGCTCGATCTTCCCAAATGTCTCGAGAAGCCTGCAATTCTTCCATTTCTTCCCTTACTTGGCCCAATATCTCTTGCATCTGAGACCATTGCTCTGTCTCAGCTCGAACTTGCTCTAGAATTCTTCTCACTATAGCCTTACAACGTCCTGAACACACTTTCTCTTCATTCTGCTGCAGGTAAAATAGTTAAAAAAAAAAGTTGTGAAAAATCAACAAAATCATGCATGAAGATTAAGAGACCAAACAAAAGTTAGACTTTGTTTTCTTCTTTTTTAAGCTTTCACATTGTGGGGTGGTTGTGTTGGCGATGACTCAGCAAATTCAATTCTCTTAGAAGTTGATGCAGAACTGGCTGCTGAACACTTGGCTGTAGAGAGCATGGACCCACATTCCTCCTTCATTCTCTCTAATAGCATCCCATTTGACAACCCTTCCATTTTCCTTCTCAGAATCTCTACCTGCATTTATAAAAAAAATCAATTAGAAAAACACTTTATTTGAAAAAGTATGATGAGGAAAACCTTTAAATTCCCAATTAGACTTATAGATTGTGATACTTACATTGGAGTCATCACTTGAAAAAAAGCTCTCATTGAGTCTAGATGTTGTTTTGATGGAGAAGCTGACTTCAGCCATCTCTCGGATCTTCTTAACGCAAATCTCATCCGATGTTCCTCGAAACATCTTTAGCTCTCTTTGAAGAAGAACAGCTTGTTTATCAAAGTTATGACATCTTCTAGCCCTCAAATTCTTGACTTCCAAGTTCCTTCTCAACTTCTCTAGCTTCTCCGCCAATTGTTGAACCTCTTCTTCCAACTCCACCTTCACATTGTTACCTTCACATGTCTTCCTTCTTTCCTGAAAATTTCAAACACTAGAAAATTCAAAATAAAATAACAAAGAAACTATACCATTGACTAAAGTTCAAACCATTATAATATATACATGGCACCACTTCTTATCTCCGTTTATCACTTAAAAATTCGTTTTTTTTGAACATTTAAGTTCGATCAAAATCACATCAAAATTTAAAGGTATACCAATAAAGATCTTACATTTAAATTAAAACAATGCCCTTATTTTTTTTTTTTTAATTTTTCATTCTAGAATTTTCTCAACGACCAAACAGGCCACTATATTTGATTGTCCCAAGTACATAACTAATGCACTCGTACTACTACTAAAACACACACACTAAACTCTGTTCATGTTCAGTTCAGAGTTGGGTTTTCCTTAAGATGAGAACTTTCCATCCATTTTCCCAGGAAACAAACGAGAAAAGAAGAGTGTGAGATTAGAAAGACGGAAGTATTAACGTAAACAAGAGAGTGAACAGCAGATTTAAGGGTCCTCTCCAACTTGACTCTGGTCCTCTCGAGCTTCTTAACAGCAATATCCTTTTCCATTCTCAGCAAATTACACTCCGCCCTCAACATCTCCGCTTGGAATCTCCACTTCTCCTCCTCCACCGCCGCCATTTTACTATCACCACCACCACTGACCATCATCATCTCACTTTCTCTCTCCTCAACTCTCTCTCTCCTCCCCTCATCATCTTCCCAACAGTCGTTTCCCAAGACGACTATTGGAACGCTCGCTCTTGCAAACACTCTCTCTTGGTCGAACAGCGTCTCCAGCTTCCCCTTCTTGTCTTTCCTGGTTTTTCCGGGAAAGTTTGGAGTGGATTTTCCGGGAAAGTTCTTGTTGTTGCTGTTGTTGTTGACTTTCCGGCGAGGCCTCCGGGGCAGGTGGAGGATTCTCGGCGTCGGAGGCGGCGGTGGGTATTGCCATTTCGGCCTTCTCGCCGCTGCTATTGCTCCGATCGTAACCGACATTTTTGAAAAAAAAAAACTTGGAATTTGTTTTGTTGGGTTTTGAAATAGGAGAAAAACTAATGGTTTTTTTGTTGGTGTCTCATGGAGGCAGAGAAGAAAAGCTCTGCATGTTTGGGTCTTTTGTAAGGAACTGATAAAGAAGAGAGAGAGAAGGACAGAGACAGAGACATGGACACAGCGAGAGAGTCTGTCAGAGACCGGAGAGAGAGAGAGAGCGTGCAACCTCGTTAAGAGAAAGAACAAGGATTTCAAATGAAAGCTGTTTGCGTTGTGTTCTTTTTCACTTCATTTAAATTTTTTTTTTTTCAGTTATTTATTGCATGGGAATTTGAAAAGGATTTTTTGGATTAGCTAAATGGGTTTTTGTAGCTTTGTGTTACGATCGGTTTATCGCTATTTATCGAGCTGGGCTTTATCAAATCCCAGTTGGGACCAAAACGACAATAGCAATAAATATTAGCCGTAGATTTCATTTCATGATCAATGTTATTAATTGATTTTGCATGTTAATCATATTACATCTAAACAAATAGACGTGGAATTATGTCTATTATTAAAGTAGTAAATTAGCTAATCAAATTTCTGTCCCAGTCTACCAAAGTAATCATGAAACAGTTTAAAACATTAAAAATAGAGCGCGCAATCATACACATAATTAAGTAGTAGCATAAAAACAAAACTAGCTCCTATGAATTTATAAATCAGGGCCAGAATTTAAAAAAAAAAAAAAAAAAAGCACTTTTCATAAGTTCTTAAGGGATGCCATTTTTATAATTTAATAATCAAAGTCTTCATTTCAAATGGCAAAAGCAAAGTCTAGAAGATAAATAATCATATTAAACTGAATGTGAATACTTTGACATGTTGATAAACCTACCCTTTCTGCAAAAAGAAACAACACAACTATTCGCTTGTATTTTTAAATTGATTGCACGTGGTTCTGAGTTGTGTAAATATAAAGTTGTTACAAATAAAGCTCTATAAAGCTTTATAGTACAATTATTAAACTTGGAACTTCAGCATATTAGCCTTACCAAATACTTATCCTATCAAAATCCGTAATAAAACTGTTCACGAACGTGATTTATTAGAGTATAAACAAAGTCCCACTAAATACGGCTTCGACCTTGAACAAACAACATCATACTTTCAAAATAATGGTTTTTTTAAAAAGAAAATTATATATATTTTTTTTCTACCAAGTTGTGAGTAAATTTTTAAAGGAAATCACACAAACCAAGAGATAGGAGTGTCATTGTCCATTTTGGGTTTGAGATCACAAGTCACACCAGAAGGAAAAGATTAATCAATGAAGTGGTCCGTGCCGTTGAAGGTGTGTTTGCTTTTATTTTTGTAATTATAATAACAATAAATGAGAATTGGGCGTTTAGACAGATTTGGCTTGAGTTTCTTCTCTCTCATTTATTTTCTTACGCTGACGAGTGACAACCTCATTCTTCCTCACTTCTTCAGTTCTTCTTCTGCTTCCTCTCTCTCTCTCTCTCTCTCTCTCTAACAGTCACTGGGATTCTCTCGGTATTCACGTATTTATTAATTTAAGATAGAAAAAAAGGTTTCGTTTTCAAAAAATCTTTTATTGGAAATAT
This sequence comes from Artocarpus hirsutus, assembly GCA_946598075.1. Lineage (NCBI taxonomy): Eukaryota > Viridiplantae > Streptophyta > Magnoliopsida > Rosales > Moraceae > Artocarpus > Artocarpus hirsutus. The sequence goes on from CAMOHE010051254.1 coordinate 31,085, forward strand.
TAACGCTTTTTTTTTTCTTTTTTTGGGTTTCCTGAGACGACAATGGCCTGGTGGAGCGAGCCCTGCACCGTGTTTGAATCAAATCTCTTGTGGGGTCGCTTTTGAGTCACACGAACGTGAGGCTATTGGCTGCACAGCGTAAATATTTAAACACCAACCAAACGCTGCTTTACTTTTTGTTGGAAATAATGCCTCCCTGAGTTTACTTAAAAAAAAATTCCTGGAGAACTAGTTGATAGCGTATTTGAAAAGAAAGTATACCGTAGGATGAAAGTTTTAAATATATGTTAAATTTTTATCAAATTCGTTAAATTATCATAACCTTAATTTGATATGATTTTAATTAGGTTCAGCGAACAAAAATTGTACTTTATTTCAACATAATAGTTAAAAGTTGTGTTCTATTGTCATTGTCACTGCAATTCTAGAAATTTCACTTGTAAAGCTTGCAAAACTACATAAAATATTGTTTTATTGTCTTTTTTTTTTTTTTGGGGGGTTTTGAACTCTTTATTTGTAAGGTGAGTCAGATATAGTTTTACCGTTAAATTATGCTTGTAATCACGTTTTGTTGCCTACTGGTGTTATCAAAATTCATGGATGAGTTCGAAGTTTTTTTTTTTTTTTTTTTTTTTGCTGCAATTTAATAATAGTCCCACCCTGGACTTTTGAGGAAAGAGGGCATTTTAAAGTGAGAGTTACCTTAGTAGTTGAACTAATTCATCGGTTGGTATTAAATGGTTATGATTGTTTAAGGTATGCATAAGGGACCAGCCCTTTAATTGTGCTATTGTTATATATTCAGAATTGTGCAAAAGCTTTTTTCAAAAAAAAAAAAAAAAGAGTAGAAACATTAAAATTTTGAAGGTGATTAAAAAAAAACTACTTGAAGATTGAGCATTTGAATATTTTGGTAGGTTTTGAATATATTGAGTCAAAAAAAAAAAAAGAAAGAGAAGAAGAAAAACCTTAAGTAGGCATTTAAGCATATGCAGGCTGTTCCCTTCTCTTACTAATTATGGATTAATAAAACGCAATTGTACGTGAAACTTTAAATGCTCTTTGCAATTTGAGTCTCTGAATTCTATGGTTTTAGCGTTGCAGGTGACAAGTTTTGCTATTATTAATTTAAAAATCAACAAAATTAAGCAACCACCTCAAGATAAATGTTACCATTGTAAGGTGACAAGTTAGAAATTAGTAATTTAAAAGTCAACAAAATTAATCAACTACCCCAAATTCCAATAATCTAGTACATCCTTTTTTTTTTACTTAATAACATCCTATTAATCTGAACATACTCATAAAATGGAATTATTATTATTATTATTATTATTATTATTATTTCATAATCTACCCATAAAATATACTTGTATCATGGGAAGTAGATGGTATATTTTGGACGTAGAAGAATCCAAGTCAAGTCAAGTCAATGACACAAAAATTAACTGTAGTAGTTAGAAAGGAAAGAACGGTTTTGTCGTATATGGCGGATCCTGTGTGTTTGTCCTCTTTTTGT